>OU015493.1:139509670-139749670 GCA_907164885.2 Dolomedes plantarius | reverse complement strand
AAACCTGTCTAGAGCTTTGGGTTGTATTCAAGAAAATAAATAACAAAACACAACGCACCCAAATACCTATTAATTATAAATAATTTGTACTAACCCAAATAATTTACGAATCTCGCCCAAAAAAATAAATAATTGAAGACAGGCAACACGACAATATATATATATATATATATATATACACTGCTGGCCACCCAAATTGCAACACCAAGAAAGACAAGAGATATCACAAGAAAATTTATTTTGTAGATAACATGTTGACCAAGTATCAAATGATTAAATTTATAGACTTCTGTGAAGTGTGGTTCCTGCCAAAATCAGTAGCCAGAGTAGCCGCCATTGTTGGAGATCACCGCTGCCACACGCCGCGGCATTGATTCAAAGAGACTTTGGATGAGTTCTTGTGGTACAGCAGACCAAGCAGCTTCCACACGTTGCCAAAATTGATCTGCTGTGGCAGCTAGGGATGGAATCTGGGTCAATCGTAGAGCAACCATGGACCACCTTTATTATATCGGCGAAAGATCTGGAGAGCGAGGCGGCCAGGGAAGCAATTCAATCTGGCGATTGACGAAGAACCGTTGGACAATGCGTGCCACGTGTGGTCGCGCATTATCCTGTTGAATTATGGCTGTGGGCAAGCCCTGAAGGTAAGGAAGGACAACTGGCTCCAACACCTCGGAGATGTAGCGCTGGCTGTTTAAAGTACCGGCAATGCGTACTAGAGGTGAGCGAAAGTGATATCCAATACCGCCCCATACCATAATACCCGGTGCAGAAACAGTGTGGCGGTGGATAACGCAGCTGTTCAGCATCCTCTCTTCACGGTGTCTCCAGACTCGAATGCGACCATCGTGGTGTTACGGACAGAAGCGTGACCCGTCAGTAAAGACAATTTCATTCCATTCTGCCGTCCACATCCTTCTGTCATCGCACCATTGGCGGCGGAGACGTCTGTGGTTCTGCGTCAATGGTAGACAAAGCAATGGACGTCTTGTGGACAGACCACTCTGCTGTAAACGGCGTCGAATGGTACGCGCAGACACTGGATGATGCGTTACAGACTGCATGTCCTGTGCTATGGTTCGTGATGTGACTGAGCGATCCGTCACTGCCATGCGCACAATTTGCCTGTCATCACGTGAAGTGGTGCGCTGAGGTGGATGCGATCGAACGGGCCAGAAAACAGTATGTATGAGGTAAAAAGAAAAAAAGTTACACCTCGAAGTAGGTTGTTAGATGATGGAAATGCACCTGAAGAAAATCTTGAGCCACGTGATCAATATATTATTAACTGTCACTACATGTTATGTGATACATTAATGTTAAACTTAACGAATCGTAAAATTCCATATGAAAAATTACGAAATAAATTTTCATGTTTGATAAACACAAAATAAACTTTCAAAAAACTGAAGCGGAGGAATTGGTAAGGCATTATCCTTCTGATTTAGATGATGAGTTCCCTGATGAACTGCAACATTTCCCTCCCTTAGTAGATAAGCAGGCAACTGCATTAGATATGATGAAAATGTTAAAAAAATTTAATTTATCATCTTCATTTTCTAATGTTGAGACAGCACTCAAAATTTTTTTATCATTACCAATTTCAAACTGCACCGTGGAAAGATCTTTTTCATTGCTGACGAGATTAAAATCTCCCATAAGATCATGTATTCTTCAAGTAAAATTGTCTCAACTTTCTATTTTATGTTTAAACTCTGATATAACAAAAAATATTGATTATGATGATGTAATTGATAGTTTTGCAGAAAGTAAAATTAGAAAAAAACCACTGAAAAAGAAATAGGAATAAATCTATTATAATACAACTTAAGTATCAATTTATAAATAAATAGTAAGTATTATAAGATCTATTTATCATAATATTGATTTATAATTCAAAATTGTCTCATAACAATATTGTATGAAATTGCAAAATTAAAGTTATATTACTGTACTATTTATAATCTCTCTCTTTTGCATTGAATTTCTAATTGTGTATGTTTTTCTTTATTATTTTGAGAGTCTGCAATAAATATGGTTTAAAAAGAAGTAAACGTTTAAGAAATCACTCAATACAAGAAATTAATGCAAATATAGACGTTGAAGTAAGAGTGGATACAACAGATGCAACATCTACAAAACAATCAGCTAATAGGCCTGATATTGTTATTCACGATAAAAAAAGAAAAGAAATAATATTTATTGAAGTTGGTATAACACGCCAGGATCAATTGCAAATTGTTGAGAATGCAAAATCACAGAAATAGAACGGATAAATTTAAATAGCATTTTTGTCAAATTTTGGCTCTTCAGATGTGCTATAACCCTTTTAATAATGGACATAGAATTGTCAGAAAATAAATAAAATGGACAGAACGATATTTTGTCTGACCATTGGATTTTCTAGCTATTTTAGGTTCTAGTCAATTTTCTTGTTATATATCTATAATGAGGTGAAAAATTTAAATACCTCCATAATGTTCGGTTCTTCATTATTAAAGTAGTGAAGCAGAGGGGATCCCCCAAACAAGTTTTTGCCCCGGGCCCCAATTAGGCTAAGTGGGGCCCTGCTACTTAATGACCAAATAACAAACGTCACACATACCTGATGTGTTGCATTTTTCAAACGTCCTCATGAACTCCGATTCTGCTTGGTGGTCGTCAGCTAGGAAAGGGTCTTTTGCGTTGGGGCACGTTCCGCGATGTGATGCTTTTTGTCGGCGGTCGGGGGTAGGCTGTGTGGTCTCGTTGCTTCCCGCTGTCCAGCGCTGGTATCAAGCGGTCACTTGGGACGGAGTAATTCATTCTTAATAGACCTCCTCTTTCTGCATCCGTAGCTGGTTCTTTGAATGTCGACGATGTGTCCCCGAGGCGGTAGCTCATTTCTGGCTGTCATCATGTCTCGAGCGGTTTTCTTCCCCTTATTATCGACTTGCTTCCTTGCTATTATCTCAGCTTTCGCAGAAGTTAATTGCTCGTGATTCTCATTCTTTATCGCATTGCACGACACCGCTCCGATTCCTTTCTCAAATCAATCCGTCTCTCTTATTGAGCTTCGCTGGAAACAGTAAACATCTCAATTCTACGACTAGTTATCTGCTCGGGCCGTTGCCTTTTCTATTGTCGCTGCAAGTCGTGCTCCGTTATCTCGCTAGCATCAAGTCTACTCTTTCATCTTCGTTGTATATGGGGATGTCATCTCATTTCTACGTCGCCAAAACAAATCTGCTTGTTCAATCTTTTCTTGCTTCTCTAATATCTTTCATCTTTCCTCGTTGGCTCCTCCTTCTTTTCTCATTCGCATTGGCCAAATAATTTTCTGTCTATTTATTGGTTCTCCTCCCTTCTCGAAATTTCCATTAACACCCTCGATGAGGGCGTATCGCCTATCCTCATTATCACTTCTCTTCTCACGGTTACCTCTGATTTCTTGGATCTCCATCTGCTTCTTGTTTCGATTTCCGTAGCTAACTCATTCCTCCATTCATCGTTCCCTCTCTCTTATTCATCACGCGCTTAATCACTATTTCTTCACATCTGCATTCCCTTTTCTTTGGCCGTTCAGTTTACTCAACAGATGTTTCTATCTAACAAAGTCCTTTCAATGTGGCTACTTCTCCTTTGACACTTCCTTTTCTCATCAATTTCCCCTTTTGGGGTCTCTGTCTTATTTTCTTTATCTTTCTTTAATCTTCCCTGCCATCTTTACAATCTTTTTTCATTATTCTTTAACTCCATACAATGTCGCAGCCATATACCCCGTGACACACACACACGGAGGATTTTTCTGTCGCAGACAATTTAACGTCGCAGCTCAAGGAAATCTCCGCTCAAAGAAGACTTACACAATTGGCGGAAAAATTTCCGTCGCCGTCATGCGAGTAAGCTGGTATATACAGTATAGTTTCACCTTGAAATCAATTCATATCAGTTTAACTGTATTATTCAAATTATTGATTGCAGTGTAGTTTGAAATGAACAGAGAGCAGCTCCTAGCGTTAGGACCTGTTCACATAGCAGTTCGTTAGCGTAAGCGTAAAAGGAAAATTAGCGCTGAGATGGAAATAAACCAAACATAGGCCTTAACAATTTCGTTGCTAATCGTTTGGCGGTTTAGCATTGGTTAAATATATTTCAAAACTTTTACGCTTACGCTAACGGACAGCTATGTGAACAGGCCCTTATTGTTAAGGCCTGTTCACATAGGAGTCCGGTAGCGGAAGCGTAAAAAGAAAGATGGCGCTGCGCTGAGACGGAAATAAATCAATCATAGGCGTTAAAAATTTCGTTGCTAATCGTTTGGAGGTATGTCATTGGTTAAATATAATTCAATACTTTAACATTTCAGCTACCGGGCTCCTATGTGAACAGGCTCTTATTCCGTCGTCGAATGAAAAGGAGAAGAAAAAGTCGACAAAGTTGGATTCATCCAATTAATGAAAGAAGAGATGAGGTTGGAGCTTTCTACACGTTGTTTGAAGAGTTGAGGCAGGATGACACGAAATTCTTCAATTATTTCAGAATTCCTTCGACGAACTGCATGGCCGGTTGAAAGAAACTATTTAGCGCAAAAATATCAAAATGAAGAATTGTACAGATATTCCACGACTTACAACCGAGATAGGGACCAAGACACTGGTCGTAAGTAGAGTTTCACACAATTTTTTTATATATGTACATACATATATTTTTTACTTTCATACATACATACGTAATTTAAAATACATTGTATTTAGAAGACATGAATTATTTTTGTCATCTCTACTTATTATTATGTTAGTTCAATCCATTGGTTCAGATTTTGCGTCAGAAGATACATTGCAAGTTTTTTTAACAAAGTTATCCAAGGAAGTTTGAACAGTTTGTGTATTCTTTTCCATGTATATTGTCTGGTACCAAGCCAGGTTTTCCTGAATACGACGATTTACACTTGTGAAATTTTTTTCATTTGAATCCATTGTTTCTAATTGTTGTAATCCTTTATAAATATAATGAAAAGCTTCAGCCATTTCTGAAGCCATTAAAGGTTTATTTGATTTATCATATGGATATCGAAATTATTGCACCATACATTTTAATTATTGCGTCATAAATTTTTGCAGTATTGCAGAATAATGCATAATATATTTTAATAATTATGTAAAACATATAAGTATGTACTGTACAGTATTTTTGATAAAAATAATAATAATTTTTTTAATTTAAAAATTTCAGTCGTAAGTCGAGGAATACCTGTATTCAACCTCTAGAAATGCTGGAAATAACACTGAGGTGAAAATAACTTTTCAATTTTTAAGTTGAATATTATTAAATAACATTTAGTGAAGTAACGAAAATTAAATACTAAAGAAAAATAAATATATTACTTATACATTTAATTTATTTCCCAGGAAAATGGTTAGATTTGTCAATGTCATCAAACATTTCACTATACGACACCAAGAACTAGGGATAACCATTTTCAAAAGATCTTTATTAATATATTTCTCAAAAACATATCAACTATATTAATAGAATTTTACAAACACTTACACTTTATATCCACAAATACATTTTATAAACACATAAACACTTTATATTCACAAATATACAATCAGAAATTGACGTCCAATGAAATAAGAATTTCATTATCAATAATGTCATTCATGTTCGTCAAACTATTGATATTCGAAATACGATACGAAAATAGTGATAAACCTATCAATACGAAAGTTCGAATCGCACTCTCACTCTAAGGCCGGGCGCAAGTTAAGACGCAGCTTGGTGAGGTGAGGCGACGCAGGGTGACGCAGGGAAGCAGGATTCAATCAACTGCACGCAGGGAGAGCGAAACTTTCCTTATGATATTAACACTATTAATGAACTCTCCTCTGATCATAACCCAATTATTCTAAATTTACATACAAACACTCCTCTTCCTTCCATCATCACCCCCCACTTCATTAACTGGTCTGATTACACTAAATACGTTTTTAACTCTCCACCTCCTTTCAATAACATTGATAGTACTAATGATATAGATAAAGCTATTACCTCCATCACCGACATCATTAATAATTCGCTTAGCTCTGCCAAGACCCACATCCTTCCCAAAAACTGTAACAAACTCCCCCTTTACATAAAAAACCAAATAAAAATAGAAATAAGGTCAGCAAAATCTGGCAGCGTACGGGCGATCCGGCGGTGCTAGGTGAAATGGATAGGTTAAATGCTAGGATAAAAACTGATGTTAAAAACTATAAAAGCAAAAAATGGACGGTCTTCATCGAGTCACTCGCACCTACGGATAACAGTTTATAGAACTATTTAAAACGGATTAAAAACCTTTCACCCCCCCTCCCTCCATTTAAATCCCCATCTGGCATTCTCACGAGCGACTCCGACAAAATTGAGGCCTTGGCAGACAATTATGAAAACCAGTTCTCTCCCCATAACAGTGTGTTTTTCCCAGATACTATACACAAAGTTGATGACATTCTCAGAAATTTTTTTAACAATAAGCTCTCCGAAATTAATAATGATCCGCTAGAACCTGCCACCCTCGTTGAAATCCTGAACGCTATCAACTCTCTCCCCAATAAAAAAGCTCCCGGCCTTGACAATATCACCAACCCGGCAATTAAAAACCTTCCCTTAAATTATGTAACCTATATTACTGAGCTGACCAACAAAATTTTTAAATATAAATATTTCCCAATAGCCTGGAAAACGGCTATAATCATCCCAATAAAAAAACCTAGTGAAGACCCTGCAATTCCTAAAAATTACCGCCCAATTAGTCTGCTCTCATCTCTTAGTAATCTGGTTGAACACATACTGTGAAAAAGAATCAAGAGGTTCCTGGATGATCATAGTGTCATTAGAAACGCTCAATTTGGCTTCAGAGCCCAACACTCGACTACACATCAACTCCTCCGAGTGACGGAATTCATCGATGATGGATTTCAGAATCGGATGCAGACTGGTGCCATTCTCTTTGATATTGAAAAAGCTTTTGATCGCGTCTGGCACAGCACGCTAATTTAGAAACTTATCAAACTTAAATTGTCCTCTGATATTATTCAATTAATTCATTCTTATCTACTTAATAGAACTTTTAAAGTCCGCTACACCAATTTAACTTCTTCTACACGCAACATTAACGCAGGTGTTCCACAAGGTTCGAAGCTCGGACCACTTTTGTTTAACATCTTTATTAATGATATTCCATACTCTACAAACACAACACTGGCCACGTTTGCGGACTACACGGCAATCTTAGCGAATAATCGCAACACAAGAAATATGCACATATACCTTCAAAGGCACATTGACATGCTTGAACGTTGGTTCGAACGGTGGAGAATTAAATTAAACCCTGCTAAAATGAAAGCTATATTTTTTAGTTTTAACAGAATTCCACCTCCGCCGGTCATAGTTGTGGTCACTCAGTGCACTTCGAGAGAGAAGGCAAATACCTTGGAGTTTATCTACATAGTAGGTTAACTTGGAAAAAAACGTATCCAATATTGGAAAATTTCTTAGAGCCCGCAGGGACTTAGCGCACCTCCTATTCTAGAACCATATGAGTATGGAAAATAAACTTTTATTATATAAGACTGTCCTTCGACCCATCTTGCTCTATGTTGCTCCGGTGTGGGGATCAGCAGCAGACACTCATATTCAAAGGCTGCAGACGATGCAAAATAAAACTCTACGTGGGATTAGGAAAGCCCCTTGGTACCTGCGTAATGAAGTAATGCATAGAGATATGACAATAGAACCTATTCGGCACCACATTAAGGAGCTAGCTATAAACTTTTATGAAAACATCTATTCAGTTAATAATGAAGACCTTGCAAACCTCCCGGACTATGACCCTAGAGAGTTTCCTAGGCGTCCTAAGGCCACCATGGTTATTAACTCTGGCCTCATTCCTGTGCGTAATAGTTAAATTTTTCTCCTCTTATTCTAAATTCCAAATTTCAATAGCCCAGCTACTTCTGGTTTCTGACCTGTCACTCCTGATTAATCGACCATAGGTTCACCTCGCGATTCCCTCTCGTGCCAGCGTTAGCTGACGGAAAGGGGGGGGGGGATAATTCTTCCAGCTGGTAAATCTTCCAATCTGGTAAACCTAGTAGGCTTCGCTACTCCTAGTAAACATCGCTACTCGTTATTGTTGGATTTCTGTCTGATCGCCCTTTTCAGTACTTTAAAATTTATCTTGACCATCCTGATTTGTCATTTTATTTTTATTTATTTATTTATTTATTTTCAACAATTTAATCCCCAAAACCCATCTATCTTAATATTTTCTCTTAACCTCTAATTATAACGTAATTTAAGCTAACTTTTTTTTAAAATTTATTTATTTATTTATTTTTATTTTTATTTTTTTTATTCACATTATCAAGTCTACTATAATCTTGCGAACGGTAACCATGAAACATCCCACTGTTAATACCGAGAATAAGGGGCTAATGCTCTAAGGCGCCTCGCGAGCTTTTCCTACGACGATGACGACGAGAGCGAGAGTTGAGAGGCAGTTCTATCTCAACTGCGTGCCAGTGAGGGTGTTTAAACGAAAATGTGCGCGATGGCAATGTATATACAATCATTACTAAGTTCGGAATCTGATTCCGATGAACTCGGAGACCAAGTAATTTCAACATTATTTCATGAAAAGCTTCCGAAAAGCAATTATCTAAAGAAAAGAAAGACGCACGGAGAATTCATTCTCAAGAACGAATTTTCTAATGAAAAATATAGAAACTATCACCGTGTAACAAATGTATGCAAATGTAAAGTAAGCATTGTAGTAAAAATTGTAAAGACATTGCGTACTGCACAACTATTTGAGAAATTTTGCAGTATTGCAAACTGGAGGTGGTATCACCGAATAAGGCTTTGCCACAGTACCTATTACGTCCACTGCATCAAAACAATGCACGAAGTGGATCTCAAGCTTTTTGGATTCATCGAAAATTCACGGAATACTTTAATTCACCAGGAGGTTCAGTTCCTTGGCACAGAGATTGCGTGTTGAATGGACAGTGCTGAAAATGTATAATAACTAAAATACAAAAATTGATCTTTAAAGCATAATACATTTATAATTTTTAATAAACATAATACGTTTTTTTAATGCTTCTTATTTTTTAATGTTGTAACACCTTTTCTTTTCTCAATCCTTTTAATTTAAATGAAAGTTACTTTCCAAATTCCGTTTAGATAGTTTCTTTCGGAAAAATTTTAATACTACCTCCGAACGGAAAAACATGTTAAAGGGGAACGTAACTAATTGGTAGTTCCTAGTAAATAAAATCATTCCGAGAATATGCATCATTTCGAATCGTCTCTACGGAAGATGAAGGAGTGTACATGATTATAAAATATTTGTAGATGTTGAAATTAAAGTTCAAGATGATTACGTGTTCATTTTATTTTTAATTACAAATCCACATCTTCTCAACTAATTAATTCTTGTCATTTATTATACTAACTATGACACACATCTGTATAGAAAATAAAGAAACATACCTACAAAGCAGTTTTGTTTCCGTAGAAAGTCTGCTGTACATAACATGTTATCTAAAACAAATGAAAAGTGCAACGGAAATCGGCAGTAGTTCAAAAGGATGAATTTACATGAAAACAAATTGAATACAATGTAAGCAAACTAATTCAAGAAACACTTTTAATTGAAAAAAAGCAACAGTTTTCCCATGTACACTTCAAATAAATTAATCTTAATTAAGTAAAAAAATTATAAAAATTTAGAAGATTTCATTCCAATTTCTTGGGCTATTTCTTCCCAAATCAACAATTTTAATTTGATTCTTAAATAGTCAGCATGTGACGTATCGTATAGTACTGATCTCCCTCGAACTGCCTATATTAATTTTTCCTCCATCGTGGACTTCACTTTCAACGCAACTTTTCACTCGCAGGTCGTAGTCACTAGTGACAAACTGCGGCATGAGCACAAACCTTCGCAGCTCACGAACGCTCTGAAACTGCGTCACCTTACCCTGCGAGCGAACATTCGGTGTAGCATTCACTTCTTTGTTTCACAGAATCTCACGGTGAGGTACCTCACCTCACCTCACCAAGCTACGTCTCAACTTGCACTAGCCCTAAAAGGTAGAAAAACCGCTGTGTGTGTAAGCGTGCATTTGGTCACATAGGCCACTAGTTCAAGGTGATTTTAAAACTTCCGTTGGCGCCAGTAGCACTCGACAGCTACACAGCTACGGCCGACGGCAAATTGACCGATCGTTTCTTTTTCCCGCCTAATGTATAAACTCCAATTATTGACTTCTGTGGTCTACTGTTGGAAAGGCGGCGACGATAAATTCTCCGCGACGCAAAAATTCGCCGTGTGTCTAATGGGCCTGTTGACATAGGCCTGCTCCGATAGCGGAAGCGTAAAAAGAAAGATGGCGCTGAGACGGAAATAATTCGAAGGCGCATCATTACAACTAATCATAGGCGTTAAAAATTTCGTTGCTAAACGTTTGGAGGTTTGTCATTGGTTAAATATATTTCAATACTTTAACTCTTCCGCTACCGGACTCCTATGTGATCTGGCCCATAGGCCCGCCGCAAATTGAACCCGCAAATTGCCGCAAATTGAAGAATATGTAACTTTGATACCTAGTATAAATCATTTTTATACTAGATAAACAATGCAATTAAATAAAATCAAAATTCAAATTCGTATATAGACATAGACATAAACTAGTAGTTTTCATGAGGTGCCAAATAGGGCCATAATGGCCCTTTACCCTCGGTATGAATATGTGGAAAAACTGCAACTTATCACACGTGGTCCAAGAGAGTATGAATATAGTGAGGAGGAAAAAAATTGCAAGTAAGTACTTTGATATAATTAAAATTGATCATGAAGTTTAATTAAGTATGAGTAAAAAAAGTTATCAAATTTAATTAGCAAGATCTGGCATTTGTCTTGCCTGAGAAAAACAAGGTAATTTTTAAAAAAATTTAAAACGCCTGCAATTAGAGAAAAATGCAGTTTAAATAATAAGAATTAAGTACAAAAAATCATGAAAATTAAACTTAGGAATATCTAATATATAAAAATGAATGTTTGTATCTCTGTAATTGTATAGAAATCCACAGTTTAGGAGCAACGATCGTGAAATTTTACATACAGGCGTCTTTAAAAACAGCCGAGGGTCTGAAGAACTTCAAAAATCGAAATTAATTACCGTTGATTTTTAATTAATAAAAAACCAAAAATTTTGAAACTAAATGTAAGATGTTACACTTTGTGGAATCACCACTCTGAATATGGCGTCCACGTTAGGCTTAGCTGGCAAACAGCGAGCGAAAAGATAAAAATAAATAAAATCAAAAAGTTTCAAATTATATATTAAACCAGAATAATAAATGAAAATAATAATCTTTCAAGTCAGATTTTATACTCTAAAATAAATCGGATCCAACGGCATATTGACACTATCACACGCGATGGAAAATTCGAATCAACCACGCTAAGTGTCACAAGATCATTTTTAATCGCTACTGCAACCCCCCTCGCTTATGTCTTTGTGTCTATTGAAGAGTTAAAGACTAAGCTTCTATCCTGCTAACTTATTTCTAACTTAAAACTCCTCTTACTCCATAAATACATGTATATTCACCAACCCATAGCAACTTTCCAGTAATTTTAGTACAAATATTCTCCTATTTACACTATACACCAGCATGTTATTGTGGCGCATTCGGTAAGAGCGTTCATTTACTATACTACAAGACGCGGGTTCGAATACGAATCGCACAGATTTTGCTAAACCTGTATTTTCAGCTTTTTTATGGAGGCTTTTTTGTTTCAGCTTTTATTTTATTATTTTTTAAATTATTATTATTATTATTTTTATTTATTATTTTTTAAAATTATTTTTATTTTATTTTATTATTTTTAAAAATTATTATTTTTATTTTATTTTATTTTTCATATTATTAATGTGTATAACATTTCGTATACTTTTTTTTCTATGTTATTTATACTGTGTTTATTTTTTTAATGGATTTTGGTAGGTTTATTATAAATTTATGTATTTTATGTTTTACTTTTCAGGAATTTTTGCTCCAATGATAAAGGCTAAATCTTTTCTTATGTTATTCATACTGTATTTAGTTTTTAAATTGATTTTGGTTAACAAACATTCGACAATTTGACATTTTTACTTTTCAGCTTTACTTTCCTAAAGACAATTTGACATTTTTCCTTTTCAGCTTTTAGTGGTTTATTATAAATGTATATATTTTATGCTTTACTTTTCAGGGTTTTTTTGCTCCAATGATGAAACGCTAAATCTAGCTGAATTCTGAAGAAATTATTGTAAATTTATGGTTTTTTATGTTGGGTTTTCTTTTTATTCATGTGTATAACATTTCACATGCTTTTTATTCTATGATATTTATACTGTGTTTAGTTTTTAAATTGATTTTGGTTAAGAAACATTCTTAAAATCCCGGGCAACGCCGGATAAATTATCACCTGTGTAGGTTGATAATTTATAAATTTTAAAACTGTTACCACATGTATATTTACAGATCCACAAGAACTTTCCAATATTTTTAATTAATAAATAGCCAACAACTCTCGATTCACAAGCGTACAGTAGATGGCGCCACTATTTTAATTTTTTTTGTGTCTATTTCGTTGTTATGTGACGATAAATTTATTTAAAGTACCAGATAAAGAAATCACATGATCAGCGTTTAATAAATTAAATTGTAAAAATTAATCTTTAAAAATTCACCAAAAATTAGAAAATGGAGGTAAAGATGCGAAAAGAATTTCATTTTAAAGGAATTTTTATGATCTTTTTCGTGATATAAATTTTACAACCCTCAAATTATTATTTTAAATGCAAACTTGAAAAAAGTTACAAAAACAGATTAAAAATTTAATTTAAAAAAATCTAAGAAGAATTTTTCAAAAATCTTTCTTAGTGCACCCCTACATTATAAGAAGAATCGCCATGCAAAATTTCAGTCCTTTAGGTTCAACGGTTTGGTCTGTACTTTGTATGTCAGTCAGTCAATCAGTCAGTTAGTCAGTTACGGAACTGTTTTATATATATATAGATTTTTATTACTATCTCTATATCGTAACGTTAACTTCATGCGCACACATTATTTTTAACTGGCATTCAATTGGCTGTTAAAACTTTATATTTACATCCTATTTAAAAGAAGTAGGGTGTAAATTGTAGGGTGGAAAGTTAGTAAAATTAAAATTTTGTGCAATGTATTTTAATTTCTCGATTAAAAGTAGTTTTTTTCTAAAAATCAATTTATTTCGCTTGAAAAGCTAAATATTTTATGCACGCGGTTTATATTATTATTACTATCTTTATATCGTAACGTTAACTTCATGCGCGAGCATTATTTTCTTATGCTTTTTTTATTATTATCATCTTTATAATAGCTTTATTTTCATATGGTTTTAAGCAACTATCGTTTTTATTCATATTATGTTGGTTTTTATTAATTAAAAATTAAGGGTAATTAATTTCGATTCCGGAAGTTCTTATCTTTATTTTCATATGCTTTTTCATTTACGAATTATTCAAATGTTGGTTAAAAACTTTTGCGCAATTTATATATTTGTGTGTGTTTAATTATTGAAATTAATAAATTTATATTTCTGGAGAGGATGTTTCAGATTTTAGTGGTACTATGATGAAAGGCTGAATATACCAAAATTCTGAGGAGTTTATTATGGAGAGAAAAGGAATTTAATATGTAGAGGATGTTTATAGGAGTTAAATGTGGAGTGGAGTTGAATGGTTTGCAGCCCTCTATCAAACACTTCATTTTTTTAAGAGGCAACGCTGCAGTCATATCATTGTTCTATTGGAAATTTCTGCTGAACCTGTAATTGCAGCTTTTTTTTACCCCAATGATGAAAGGCTAATTCTAGCTGAATTCTGAGGAGTTTATTATAAATTTATATATTTATAGATTTCACAAGGTTTTTTTTCTATGTTATTTATACTGTGCTTAGTTTTAAATTAATTTTGGTTAACAAACATTAGAGAATTTGACATTTTTACTTTTCAGATTTTAGTATTAAAATGATGAAAGGCTGAAATTCTGAGACGTGTATAACATTTCACATATATCTTTTATGTTATTTATACTGTGTTAATTTTTAAATTGATTTTGGTTAACAACAAACATTCTTAAAATCCCGGGCATCGTCGGGTACTTCAGCTAGTTAAAAATAAATTGTTTACAGTCCGCTAAGTTCAAGTTAAAAAAAATTCTCAAAAGTCAAATAACTTTGACCAAGTCAGATTATAAATTTAGAAAATTAATATTTCTGGAAATCATACAGCTACCATAAGTATGTATCAATAATTTAAAAAATTCAAGATTACTTGAAATTCTAAAATGTGTTCTGTATTTACTACACTTTGTACATAAAAGCGATAAATAATAAATTCTATGTAACATAATGCAGTGGCGTACCCAAGATTTAATCTAGGGAGGGGAGGGGGCTAGTTGAACGGATAACAATATTTATAATGCAAATTCAATATTCATAATGCAATTTCTATTTCTTTGGGGGGGAGGGCCCCTTGGCCCACCCCCTGGATCCACCACTGACATAATGGCAAATAACAGCTTTGTAAACAAGTTCACGATGCTCCGAATGTTTCGCCAGCCAGGGGACGTTGCTATCGTCTATCCAAATCTGACCCACGACCCACGAAATCTGTGCTACGATCACAGACCTTCCCACGCGTGGACTGGGCTCAATTTGCGGTGCCTTGGTCAAAACTATGTTTCACAGATTTCCCCACGCGAGTGCTGGGTTCAATTTGCGGCGGGCTTAACCAACACCCCCTATATCGGGGGATTTCGTGGATCAGATGACACAAAACCCCCTATAGCGATACAGTTCGTGTTGGCTTAACTCTCGGAATTCGCGTCCATAACGTCACTTGTGTAACTTGCAACTACATGCGCGAATGAGCCGAACAGTGGGTTGCTAAGCACAGCCACAAAGTGAGTTTACATGGAAACACTTTGTAGGCCATGTCTATACACAGGGCCTTTTTATCGCATGGGCAAATCGGGACTTTGCCCAAGGCCCTCTGATGCTAGGAGGGCCCCAAAACCCCCTTGGTGTATGCACCTAGTACTTCCAATACAGAGGCTGTTCGCACATTTTTTAGACGATTTTGGTAAGCGGTAATAAAAAATCGTTTGCTGCAAAATTAATAATTGCAATTGTACTATGTTTTTAAAAGTCAAAATTATCGTCTGCGGCTTGAAAGTTTGGTTTTTATTCAAAATGGCTTTTTAACAAAGCAGTGGTTCGAAGGCTACATTTATGCTCTTTCCGAATCGAAATATGCATACTCCGTTATCCAAAAACGATGTAAGAGACATGATTTTGTGATATCTAAAGCGTTGATACGTAACATCGTCAACAAGAAAGGAAAAAAAAACGTCAAATTGGAGCCTCAAGTGGGACAAAAATTCCGAACAAGTATCCAAGGAAAAAACGGACATCTTCGACTATTGCAAAGGTACGTTGTTTAATGTTAAAAGAAAATCCCCCTAGTCAAAGGACAGTTGCAAAATCCTTAAAATGCTCGGTGTCCACTGTAAACAAAATGATAAACGTTGATTTAAATCTTAAGAAAGCGAAAAAAACGCAATGTGCATCGTCTTCTTTCAAATCATATCGCTGAACGCAGGACACGCTGCAGAATTCTATATGAGAAACACTTATCCAAAGAAAAATGGAAAACAATTGTCACAATAGATGAATCATGGGTGTATTTAAATGATTGCAACAAAAAAAGAGCCATTTATTATCATAAAAGGGGAGAAAAAAATTTAAGTACATGGTTCAAAGAATCGAAAGAAAGTTTTTCTAAGGGATTCATGATTGTTGCTGGTTTTTCTTATAATGGCAAGTTAAAAATAAAGAGAGTGGAAAAAAATGTCAAGATTAACTCAATACTATCAGGAACATATTTTATCGCCAATTTTTCTGAATGAAATGCCATCGCTTTACCCACAGTGCCATCAATCTGTGAGACTCCATCAGGACAAAGCTAGCAGTCACACATCAAAATCCACTGTAAATTTCTTAAAAGAAATGGAACAAAAAACTGGTATCAAGGCCATACCCTTCACTGATATCCCTACTAAATCTCCCGATGTATCACCTATGGATTTTTGTGCTTTCGGACTTTTAAAATCTGCATTATCCAAACGTCGTCCCAAAACCCTTACAGGACTCTGGAAAGCTGTTCAGGAGGAATGGGATAGAATACCTCTTCTGACACTTCAAAAGGCATTATTATCCTGGAAATTGCTGTGTCGAAAGATAGTTCAGAATAAGGGATGTCAAATAGAACATTTGAAACACAAGAATTTTATGTAATTTAGTTTTGTGAATACAATATACATCGTCTAAAAAATGTGTGAACAGCCTCTGTAGTATGTATTTTTTTAAATGTCCGTAAGCGGGGGCCCCCAAATAGCATCTGACCAGGGGCCCCCAGCGTTCATAATCGGGCCCTGTCTATACAGATGACACATAACAGATGACTGAATATCACCCATTTCTTGTTTGAATATCACAGGTAAAAAATTGTAAAAAATCAGTTATGGAACTTTTCTGAAAGAGGTAATAGTACCCGGAGAATAGACAAACAAGAAATACATCTTAACTAAAAAATGCTTAACAGGAAATAACGATGAAATACTTCGCAGTTTTTTAACGTAGGATTACGTTACTCAATAACGGTCCTTCGGAAAGAAAAAAAATTCAGCGTCCGTCGCGAGTTATAATTTTGGCAGCGCGCCAAACCCAGTAGCAGTAATCAGTTAAACAGAAAAGCACGAAAATGCGTTTAAAACGAAAAAAGAGGTAAGGAACGATAAGTAATCCTACGTTAATAACCCGCGGAAGTTTCGTTAGAAGAGACTACCTGAATATATATATATATATATATATATATATATATATATATATATATATATATATATATATATATATATATATATATATATATATATATATATATATGTAATATCATAGCAATAGGCATCGTTGGAATAGCTATAAAAGAATTCTTGGGACGCAGTAAACAGTCGAATGATTTAAAATAGTTTTATTGTTGTTCATATGGAGTTCCCCATAGGGAGGGAGCTAGACCGTGTGACATATTCTATGTACAATCATTATAAAGAAGAGCCCGGCTTCATGCCGTGTTCACTTTTTATATCGGGAACATACAGAAGACTTGGTGTAAGCAATAATCCCTATGACGCTATGCTACGTCATGGACTAGGGCGTGTCCGATGATTCTTATCGGTTCAGTCTCCCTAGACAGAGGCTGTTCTAAGTCTATCAGGATATTTCTCTGTCTATAGGGGAACGAAGGGATTAACTACTGCAAACTTTAAGAGCTATTATATCATCATTAGAAATGGAATAAATTATGTTTTATAGGAATATAGACAAGCCAGATAATTAATATAAAAATTATTTTTATATTACATCCCCCCCCTCAAAGAAAAAGAAATTCCCCATGCCAAACAAAAAGAAAAATTAATTTACCTATTCTGACAATTTAAAACTGAACCTATCCACCAACTCTTCTGTGTACAAAACTAACATTCAAATCTCTGAATGCTCACTTATAAAATTTTTAACAACAATCTTTGCATAATATTCTCTCCAATTTCAATATTCTTTGCAAGTTCAACATAAAAATCGCAACGTATACTACAAAAAAACACAATACAATATAAAAATATAAGACGTCTTGAAGAAAAAAAAACATGTGGTAACAAGTGGTGACAACCATGGTTGTTTTGTTTTTTGGCTTATACAGTCTTTTGCAGAGAAATTATTGTCCTTTCACTGCTGAGCCAAATAAAACTGAATACAAATGCACTATCATAATACTGAAAAAAAATTGCAATACAACAATACGTAAAAAAAAAATACAACCCTGTAATAATATACAAACATACATACTTTATTTACATTATTCATGACTCAGTTTTAATTTTTCAGGTGCATGGTATTTTCGTAACTTCGAAACATGCACAACTTCTGAAGATTCTTGAGAGTGGGTATTTTTCTTATTAATTTCATAATTAACGTCAGAAATTTTGTTAAGGATTTTATAAGGACCACTGAAAACTGGAGACAGTTTCCTAGTATTAGGGTATTTAAATTCTTCATAAATGACTGACTCATTAGGTGTAAATTGTATATCCACAAATCTAGCATCGTAATGTATTTTATTCCTTTCATGGTAATGTTTTGTTCTCTGAACTGCTATTTTTCTCGCCTCTTCAACAGGAGGATAAATACTTTCCTTTAACGGATTTGTATATGGAATTGTGCCATACATTAAATAGGCTGGTGGAAATTTAGTAACGGAATGGGGGGTCAAGTTGTATTCGTGAGTTACTTCCTTTAGTAATTTAGGCCATGGAACTTTTGTAGATGATTCATTAATTTTACATTTTAAACGTGTGATTATTGTTTGGCCTAATCTCTCCACTTTGCCATTAGTTTCTGGTCTGTGTGCTGTAGTCAATAGTTGTTTAACGTTATAATGCTTAAGAAATTTTTTAAAATGAGAAGATGTGAAAGCTGGATTTCTATCACTTAAGATACTCTTTGGCACTTGAATTTGAAAAATTTGGTTTAGGAAGTTAGTGTAAGTTTCTGTTGTAATTGATTTTGAAGCAAAAGCCCATATAAATCGAGTGTGATGGTCAATAATTAACGTCAGGTATTTTTTAGTTGAATTGTAATGGTTAAGGCCACCCACACTATCAATTGCAATCAAGTCAAATGACTTGTCAACCGGAGGCATTGATTGCAAAAGTCCAAATCTTTTTTGTCGAGGTTTTTTATTTACTTGACATGTATGACAGTGTTTAATAAAATTACTAATATCAGAAGTTATATTTTGCCAATAATAAACAGGGGTGAGCAAATTAATTGTTTTTTGAATACCCGGATGGCCAAATTTTTCATGAGCAATTTTGAGTAATTTCAGTCTTAAAGAAAAAGGTACTACAATCTTTGTAAACCCTTTTTTACGAAGGCATAAAACATTGTTAATTTCGACAAACTTTCCAGTTAAATTGTCATTTTTTTGAGCCTCGGTAATTTCACTCAACTGCAAGAGATGTGATACCTGAGTTTCAACATTGCTTACAATAACATCATTGTGTACATTGTTATCTGGTACATCACGAGAGAGCATATCTGCTTCGATGTTTGTGGTGCCCTTTGTATATTTAATATCATATTCATACATACTTAACTGCAAAGACCAGCGGAACAATCGTCCTTTTAAGTTTTTAACATTTTTGAGCCAAACTAAAGCCGCATGGTCCGTATGTATGGTAAATTTTTGTCCGAAAAGATAATGATGAAACTTATTTAAAGAATCCACTATAGCGAGACATTCCAGCTCAGTAATACAATAATTTTTTTCATAATCTTTTAATGAGCGGGAGTGAAACGCGACAGGGTATAGGACACCAGAAGCATCTGTTTGCTTTAAAACCGCTCCTACACCAGTGTGACTGGCATCAACATAAATATGACATTCAGCTTTTGGATTAAAAATTTTCAACACAGGTTTACAAATTAAAGTTCTTTTTAACATTTCAAACGCTTCTTGGCATTTCTCAGTCCATTGCCAAGGTGTATTTTTTTTTTAACAAGTTATTTAGTGGCTGTCTAATAGTGGCATATTTGTCAATAAATTTATGATACACATTAATTGAACCGAGAAATCTTTGTAAAGATTTTACATTATTGGGTGGTTTTAGCTTTTTAATAACCTCAATGTTGGTGTTATCCGGAGTGACAATCCCATTGGTAATTTCATATCCTAAAAATTGAATTTGCTTTTGTAAAAAGGAACATTTAGAAAATTTTAGTTTTAAGTTTTCCTGTCTGCAGATATCAAAAATTTGTTGAATGTGTTCAATATGATTAGAATAGCTATCTGAAAAAATTAAAATATCATCAAAATAATTTGCAGCAAATGTAATTTTATATTTAGTTAAAATTCTACGAATTGTTCTCTGAAAAATGCTGGGTGCATTGCGCCAACCAAAAGGTAAACGTAGCCATTCATATAATCCATTATGGGTTGCAAAAGCGAGTTTTTCTGTGTCATCTGGGTGAATAGGGATATGCCAGTAACCTGAGGCCATGTCCAATTTTGAAAAATATGTACTTTGAGCTAGTTTATCAATCAATGTCTCGACCAGAGGTAATGGTTCGGCATCCGACTTCGTCACCTGATTTAATTTCCTGAAATCAATACATAACCTATTCTTTTTGTTTTCATCTTTTTTATAAACAAGTGTTACTGGTGCCGAAAATGGAGACGAACTTTCTTTTATGATATTGGCTTTTAATAACTCTTCAATTTGAGTATCAATTTCTTCTTGTTGTTTTGGTGAAGTTTTATATGCGCGTAACGAAACTGGCAAATCGGAAGTCAATATCACTCTTTGGGGTTCTATTCTTACTGATCCCACGTCATATTTATTTTTCGCAAATATGTCTTTATATTCCTCTAAAAGTTCTTTTATTTCGGAACTTCCTACATTTTCACTCATTTTCGTTTTTTCCTCGACTGTACTCTGATAATGTGTGCACCCATTACCAGAATCCATCTCGGAAACATTCGAAAATGTTAAAACTTTTTTATTTTTAGACTTTGTCTTTACTTCCTTTTTCTCTTTAACGTTATTAACATTTAGCTCAACATGATTTTCGGGCACGATATGCAAAGACAAATCGCTGCATTCAGAACTAGAGAAAGTGATCAGTTTTCTCCCATCCTGCTCAACAATTTGGTTCGCACAATTAATTACCAAACGAAAATCAACACAACTCTTTAAACCCAAGAGGGCATATGGTAAATCGGTGTCAAGTATGAAAAACTCTGCCGATTTAACAATATTACCAATTTTAAGGTAGAGATTGCATGTTTTGTGAAGCTGTATTAGCCCTTTTGTTTGTTTCACGTTTATCACTTTATTTTCTCTAATGGGAACATTCAATTTTTCAACAATTTTACTTGGAATTATATTCAGCGAAGATCCCGTATCAATATTTAACCATATCTTATTATTTGAACTCGAGTTATTTTCATTATTTGTTTTTCTTTTATTATGTACGTACGTTTTTTTTTGTGTATCCGGATACTATTAATTGTCACTTTTCGGGTTGTGGCTTAGGCGCTGCAAATTCAGACGTAGATGGTCTATTGATGCAAGAGAATCCCCAATGATAAGAATTCATGATCCCTATGTTTGCGCAAAACTTACAGGGGTTGGGGGGCAACTCTTGCACCGCATGCGTCGTTTGAGCCTTTGCTGGTTTTGAATTATTATACCTTCGTGGTGTAATTTTCTTGTTCTTACTACATTGGAAAGATTTGTGTCCTTGCTGTTGACAAATAAAACAACGGATTTCCGGTTTAAGGTTTTCTGTCTTTCCATTCGTATAGGGTACCCGATGGAACGGTACTTTTACTTTGTCCATGTCTTTGCGAATTTGTTCGTAAATTTTCAATTTATTTTTAAACTCAACTAAATTCTCACATCCATATAAAATGGCTTTGTTCTGTGTAGTGTCATTAATCCCGTTAATGACGTAAGTGATTAAAGCACCTTCGTCTATATTACTTTGATTAGCAATTTGTTTCATGGTTAAAAAATATTCTTGCATTGACTCATTATATTTTATTTTACGTTTTTGTAGGATGTTATGTATTTCCGCCGAATTATATGTTACTTTAAACTCTTCAATTAATAATTTCTTTAGTTTGTCAAAAGAATTGACTGAAGTTTCACTACGAATGAACAGAAGTGCGTTCCCCCTAAGACAACGTTTTGCGAATAAAAATTTATGAAACTCAGATAAGGAGAATAATGCAGCATGATTTTCAAAAGTTTCAAACCATTGTACGATATTTTCATGTTTTTCTCCCTTAAAGAGAGGAATCACTGCCTCAATGTCAGAGAAGTTTACCATAATTTTTGTTTCTCCCATGTTTGACAATTTTGAATTTTTATCGACATTTTCGATTTTAGAATAACTGTTTTCCTCGTCATTACTGCTTTTGATTTCATGTTCTCTACTTGTATTATTTTTCATTTTGACTCCAAACGTTTCGGTTTGGGTATCATTTTCGTTATTACTTATAAGGTTTTCGGTTTGAGTAGTATTTGCGGTAGTATCAGTAAGTTGTACCCCACCTGTTTCGGTTTGAGTACTATTTTCATTATTGACTTTATTTGTGGATCCGGACTGAAATTCAGCCTGTTCTGTTTCGAGACTAATTTCGTCTTCCGAAATGTCCTCTGCAATTATCGAATTTTTAAGAAATTCGAAATTAGATAAGCACGAAATAATATGTTTAGTAATTTCCTCTTTTTCACCTTCTCCCGAAATATTTAAAATATCACAAATGTTAATCAATTCCGCTAACTTAAACTGTTCTGAAATTTCATTCACTTTAGCTAAAAACTCTTTATCTCCAACTTCATATTTAAAGCCACAAAAATTTAAAACTCTATTACGATCTAATCTCGTGTTTCCATTTTGGAATATGAGTTTATCTAATAACTTGACCGTTGAAGCTTTTTGCTTCTTCAAAGCTTTACAAATTACGTCAATATCCTTAAGTAACATGGTTACAATATTAATATACAAATTCCAAAATATTTACACATAAAGCAGATTCAGTTATAAACCATTATAAAACTACAGCATATTGAGATATAAACCATTTGTTAAAATTATTCATTATTCAATTCAAAAAAAAATTCCTATCCACATTTATTTATGACTTAATAAAGAAAGAAAAATTACTCACGTAATGATTCACCACTTCCTTGAACGAAAAAAAAAATAAAAATAATAAAAAAAAATTTACTCCTTATGTACAGTTTTTGTTCATATTTCACTGGAATCGTCATGCACGAAACGAAAAAAAAAAATCGGCTTAGATTGTTCACTTTCGTGTATTTTAATCCTGGAAGCATTGGACTCGCACTGTTCTTTGATTAATCCACAGGTAGCACTCAAATAGGAAAGTATCCAGGCTTTGGGATCCAGTTCGAACAGAAGGTTGGTCCTTTTCAAAACAAGTGTATTCACACGCAAAAACATTATTGATGTCGCAGTGGCCGTAGGAATACTGCATCGGAACTAACACCTCTTAAAACGCTGTCTGTCATCCTCCATCTGTATTCCAGCTTCCGTTTCGGTTTAACAGGGAAGTTCGCGGGTAGACACAACACATTCCTCCAAG
Source organism: Dolomedes plantarius (assembly GCA_907164885.2). Lineage (NCBI taxonomy): Eukaryota > Metazoa > Arthropoda > Arachnida > Araneae > Dolomedidae > Dolomedes > Dolomedes plantarius. The sequence goes on along the minus strand of OU015493.1, from coordinate 139,726,310 downwards.
AACGGCGGAGGAGCCCTGCTCCACTCATAAACTTTAGCCCTCGCCTGCGTCCCACAAAATTTAATCGTTTTGTCTAGCCCCCTTTATTGTCCTGGCGGCTTGTAATATCATAGCAATAGGCATCGTTGGAATAGCTATAAAAGAATTCTTGGGACGCAGTAAACAGTCGAATGATTTAAAATAGTTTTATTGTTGTTCATATGGAGTTCCCCATAGGGAGGGAGCTAGACCGTGTGACATATTCTATGTACAATCATTATAAAGAAGAGCCCGGCTTCATGCCGTGTTCACTTTTTATATCGGGAACATACAGAAGACTTGGTGTAAGCAATAATCCCTATGACGCTATGCTACGTCATGGACTAGGGCGTGTCCGATGATTCTTATCGGTTCAGTCTCCCTAGACAGAGGCTGTTCTAAGTCTATCAGGATATTTCTCTGTCTATAGGGGAACGAAGGGATTAACTACTGCAAACTTTAAGAGCTATTATATCATCATTAGAAATGGAATAAATTATGTTTTATAGGAATATAGACAAGCCAGATAATTAATATAAAAATTATTTTTATATTACATATATATATATTTAAGTTCATCTGCTGTTAACCCTGTGGAGTTAACAGACTCTGCCCTTCGACAAAATACACTCGCTCTCTGATTGGCCGATAAGCGGTACCGTTTGCGTTCACAAACAGGAGTCTCAAAACAAAAATAAAAATTACCTGTTTTAGATTTTATTTAATACTTATTTTTTCAATTCCTACTATTAGTTCACACTCTCTCTATATATATCTTGTTCAAATTTTCAGTTGTTAATAAAAGTACTGTTTATTCATCCACTAAGTTCAAATACATTTTTTTAAACTTGTAGTGGATGACACTTGATGTTAATATGCTAGACCTTTCAGTCTACCAAAGTAAAAGCTACATTCGCTTAGAATTTTGAGGTTGTTTTGCAGGATAGAGCAGGTGGGTCTTTTATTGTGCAAGAGAGGGGTTTTTGTAAGAAGGCATAAAAGCAGAGGAAAGAGTTTGTATGAGAGTATAGAATCTTGAAAGTAATATTTTAAGAAATGTGAATTTCATATATAGCGATAAAATTTTACAAGGGCAGTTTAATAAATAGGGGGTATAGAAGTGGCTCTCCCGTAAAGAAAGCCGCCGTCAGGTAAAGGGTGATGAAATCATATTTATGAAAACGGTGGGTTTAAAAGGAAGGTGTTGTAAACAAGTGTAGAAAAGGATTTTGTGGTATTGAGCTCACGCAACATTGAAAACAAATTGAAAAACATTATTATATGGCCAGAAGAAGTATTGTAAAGATTTTAGCTTTGGGAATAAAGTGTTAGATGTTTTGATGGAAGATATTGTTACTTTCCGTCCAGATGTTTCAGGATCAGATGGGCCCTGGTCAGGTGATACGGCGGGGGTAGAAATAAATGCATACAGCAGATAGATCCAATTGGAAATGAGAAAGTATAATAAAGAAGAATTCTGGACCACTAGAGATCGGAGTTTGGAAAAAGGCGGTCTGATATTAGATTCAGAAGGAGGGGAAAATGATTTTATTGGAAAATAGAAATGTGGTATAGAAAATTAAAAGTTATAAAAAGTTATGCAGGGCAGAAAAAGACACAGAGAGAGACGATTTTTTGGTAGCTGAATTCTTTTTCCTAGGAGTTTAAAAGATGGGAAACCACTGCACATCAGCCCAGCTGAAATGGGGTAAGTCCGTCTTTTAATGTAACGTTGAGTGATAAGGAAAGGGACCCAAATAATTTTTATTTAATTTTTAGCTAATTTAATGAGTGTTTTGTTATTCATGGTTGTTAAAAGTGTTTTAATATGTATCTATAAAGTGTATCAAATATTTATATGTAAATTTTAGTGAAAACTTATATACAAATAAATTCCATTCATTTAAGCTTAATTCTTTCTCATTATTTAAAATCTTAGTTGTGTCTCTTTTCTACCAAGTAATAATTATTTGCATGCTGGCTAACGAACCTGGGTAAATTTATTATGGATAGTTAAGGTTATTGCGGATAAGGAAACTTAATAAGATCATGTTTAAAACCTTTAAACTAAATCTTCTAAATCCAGTAAACGGCGAGATTAGAGCCGAGAACCACCCAGCAAATACAGTTTTTTCAAATATTAATTCATTAATTAAATTTAATTAATCAATTTTAGTTTTAGACCTAGAGCGTCTCTTGCTCTTGAATAGTAATTTCCCTCTTGTTACTGTGTAAACGGTAGTACTGCGGTATCGCGGGCTTCTCCCGTCCTGTAGGTTGCGAGATCGATTCCCCAACCTTACAAACTCTCTCTTTTCCCCCCTCCTAATCTCGCACAGTAGGCAAGGTTCTGGCAGGCAATCCTTTTTTTCAATTCCTACTATTAGTTCACACTCAAATTTTTCTTTGTTGGCCTAAGTAGGAATTGACTTTAAAATTTTTTTTTTATATATTACTTGTTATATTTAAGGCATCCGATCTCGTTCAGGTACCTTTTTCAAAACAACACAATTTATCTTAAAACTGATTGCATATGCACTTACTTAAAGGAGAAATGAAAACAAATAAAAATATTTTTATATTTATAAAGTATGGGAAAAGGGGAAAAAATTTGCTTAAATTTTGTTTTTACGACGATCATATTTCAAAAAGTATAATTAAATATACTTTGCTTTTTGTTTCTAATTACCAATAGATGTATGTTATACATGAAATGACCTTGGATAATGTAATAAAATTTTTATGAATCCCAGAAATGTTTTATTATGTCAGGTACAGAGAGAAAAAAGAAAACTGCAGTACATACAATTCGAGGGGGGAAAAAAAAGCTGTAACTTCTAATTAATACATTTAAAAACTTCTAGTTCACTGCTTTCACGAAACTATATGACACGTATAAGAAAAAATGTAAAATTCGGCGGATAGGCTTTTCAGTCACCCTGTTTACGATGGCTCTCTTATGGAAAATTTCGTTTTCCAGAAAATGTAATTCAAGTTTTCACCACCGTGTTTCAGACGAATGAACGACATATGTTCCAGTAAATGAACGAAATATTTTATTAAAAATAAAACTTTTCGATCATTTTCGTGACGCTCCCTTTATTTGTAATTCACTCCTTCCATTTAAAAAAAAAAAAAATCTCCATCATTTGCTTCTAGCCAAAGACATCTGGAATTGATCGTGTCGATATTCTGCTTGTAGACGGTTTCTCTGCGGGGTAAACCTACAACCTGAAGGACTCGGAGATCAGTCTTCAGGCTATTATGATGTATTATGAGTCTGTTCAGGGTATCTTTGCGGAACACATTTTTTCAAACAATCCTCTTCAGAACTCTGTAGTCCCCCTCTGTCAGCAAGTGCGGTCCACCAGTTCGCGATTGCGAGGTCTCTCTAGATCAGGGGCGTCAAACTCAAAGGCTAACTTGGGCCAAACAAACAAGGTTTAACTATAGGTGAGCCGCAAAAAAAATCAATATTAATTGAAACTTAGGTTTATTTACCTAATTACAGTATATTCAACATAAATATACGCATTTTGTTTAATAATAGCAAAAAAAAGATTATAATTTAAAAAAACATTTAGCGAATTCTTCCTATCTTATAATTCTGCGTCGGTTATTTTATTATATATTATTGTGTGCCAATATATTGGCCGGGCCGCAAGTTTGACACCCCTGCTCTAGATCCTTACACGTATCCAACTTCACATCATTTAGCGCAGACGTGACAAACATGCGGCCCAAACGCATATTTTGTGGCCCCACATTACTTGAGGGAGGGGGGGGGGAAGAGATGGAGCCGACGTTTTATCTTACTTGGTTAAATAAATTTAAAATTCACCAAGTACGATAGACAGTTTGCGTATGCGACGAGGAAACCCTCTCTCAGAAAACCTTAAACTTTATTGTTGCTTTTCCTTAATAATTTACCTTGCAAATTTACATATAATACTTTTCTTGAAGCCCACACAACCTTATACCTTGATTATTAGGCTCAATTGGGATTCTGAGTTTGACATGCTTGAGTTCGCGGATTGGGATAACAGCAACATGTTTGACATCCTGTTAACGGCTTTGTTGCATAGATAGCACTATCATCTGTCCTCCTTCGAAACGCTAATTTCTCCATTACGTGGATACTATTTATCTGACTGAGGTTCCCGATCTCATCTGTGCATTTCTCCCTCAGCACATGATGTGACGTTACAAGTGGAAATACATTAATTAGCACAGGGGCAGGAAACTCAAATAGTGTTTACAACCTACAAACATAGATCAGTATCACTTTTAAGATGCTCTTTGTTCAGCACACGACAGCCTAATATATTAACTTAATATACTGAATAAACCGGTTTTCTATTTTATTAAGAGATGCAGTGAAGCTTCATTACTATTAATGTACAGAAAAATGAGAGTTAAACATGCATGGTGAGTCCATATTTTCAGTATCCAGTTTTTAGAAATCAATGAATTGATCAAATTTTCTTTTTACTCAATGTAATTGAAAAATTAAAGGAAATTCAAGCAACAGCAATTGAAAAAGACACTTTTATTTTTTTATTTTTTTGCAAAGCTGAAAATAAATATTAATGGAGTTAAAATGTACATTTCTCTATTAATACATACTATCAAAATACATTACATTTCTTTAAACAGATATGCAAATACCAAATAAGAGTGGATCAAAATACCACTTAGTGAAGATTTGTACACATTTTAAATTAATCTGAACTGTACAACAATTTGAATGCATAGCAAACATATTGATTATGCTAATATAACGAAATTGAAATAATTAGGTGCATGATCAGATTCGTGAAACTGAGAAAATGCATCACCTGAACTTTGGGCAATGAATCAGGCATAGATCCACTAATATGGATCTTGATCCATGTGGAACTTAAGTTTGGCACAACAAATTGAATGCCCTTGTTCATCTGATGCAGTTAAAAGGGTGTGGAAGATGTATATAAAAACATTAATATTTTAAGCCAGCAGCTCCCAAACTTTATATTCGGCATTTTTTTATTCAATATTATCATCAATTTCAGAAAATTATTAGGGGATTATAAAAAAAGAAAATTAAGACCTACAGGTTAAAATCATATATAGAGAGGGAATTGAATTTTAAATACAACTCCAATATCAATACACAAATTTCAGTTCATAAAACTTACAACTGTTTTTTCCAAAAATATAACCAAAGTTCAAAAATTTTTTTAAGTGTATAAAGCTGATATTTTCTTGCAAATAAGAACAATATATGAGTATAAGCATTGTAATACGACATGAAATATAAGGCAATGACATAGCATAATTAATCTATGGAATTGGATAATTGTTATTCCATAATTACTTTTAACGTGATTGATGTCATAAGAATTTTAACAAATTTAGAGGGCTGATTTCTTTAAATCAAAATTCTCTACTTTGCATATTCAGATATGTATACAAATTTTTAAAAAATAATTGCTTAATTACACACATTATTACTACTACTACTAAAAAAAAAAAAGGCAAACTATTAGAGGCTTCCTTTTAAAAAAAAATCATTTAAATTCGACACATTTCACTAGCCAGAAAACATGGTTTGAATTTGATGTAAAGGAATAACCTAGCATACATCAATATCTATTGATATAAGCCTTAGTGTATGGACTTTCTTTTTTATTATCTGAATTTGTAATTTAAAAAAACACAAAATTTCCTACTATGACAATAGGAATACTATTATATATTTCAAGTTTATTTTCAAGCTCTATCTTGAAGTTATGGTAGATGAGTTTTATCACAAATGAATTTTAGAATTGAAATTATGAGCAAATATTTAGATCCAATCATGTTTACTCGAATTTTAATTCAACATATAGTGGATCCCTTTATTACTACTGATGTGCTCCCCCCCCCCCCCATAACAGCTTAGGTAATAAGTTTACAGTTAAATAGCTCTTTAACTGTTTAATAATTATAATAATCCTTACACAGGAGTATTAAATCAATAACATCAGCATTTTATTTTTTTAAATCCATAGCAGTACATTTAAATAATGAAAACCTAGGTGTATTTCTAACTAAAACAGTTGTAAGTTTTATTTTCTATATGGTAACAGATGTTTCATGAAGTGCAAAAATTTGTCATAGGCTGTGCATCATTACATCAACACAGAAAACAAAAGATAAATTAATAGGAAGAAAAACAAACAAAGACAGTAAAATGAGACTATACATATGCAAAAATTCAAAGGATTTGTTTAAAAATTCTTATGACTTTATGTAATACATTTCCAAGGTATTCAAGGCAAATTCATTGTTAAAGGCAGTGAATTCTCTCTGTTAAATCAATTTAACAAGACCTATTCATCTTATTTCACCACAGTTACATTTGATAGAATAAACCACACCTAATGACAAAATAAGTAGAAGTTTTAAAGCAATGTAAAGAAGAAAAAGAGTTGAGGAAATTTTTTTTAACTAGCATTAAGGAAGGAAAAGAAGAGCTAGATTTGCATACAATTTTATACAAAAGACAAAGGCACAAACAGAAAAGGAAATTACATTAGTAAATTACGATTTTCCCAAATTCATTTATTTTGCTGTTATAATAGATAGTTAAAACATATATCACTGAACTGCATGATGACAGTATATATATTGTTAAATAGCAATAAGACAATGCCTGTATTTTAGAAGAAAAAAGTACAGTAAAGTCACAAAATATTAAAAAACATTATGAAGTAGTAATAAAACGTACATTGCTCTTCACATTCTATATTTCCTATTTACTTTTTGAAATGTTACATTTAAAACATAAGTTCTGAAAGTGTAGCAAATGTCTAATTTTATCTCCATATTAACATTTAAACATCTGTTCCCATTTTCAAAACATCTTGGAACCAACACCAAAATAATGTTAACCAGGATCTTTTCATGACTTGTTCTATAAATTTTATAAAACAAAGCCTTCTAAATTAACTTATTAACTAAACTGACAATAATATACTACAGTTTAAACCAATCTGACAAAATGACAAAGCTTGCCAAAAAAAACAGAGCTTAAAGCAAAAAAGTCAAAGTAGGCTGGTTGACTGCCATTTGTTGGTAACAAGAAAAAATTTAGATAAGTTCTACATTAGGAATTCCTTTCTGTCCAGCAAACTCACTGGTTATGCCTCGCTGAAATGCTAATAACAAGAACCTGGGAGAACCTGTACACTGGAGATATAAATTTTTGCCTCAATCTGACAAAAGTTAACAAAATAGAAAGGAGACATTTTTAAATCAAGACAAAAGATCTTTCATTATCTTATGTACTTAAAAGAATTGACTAGTATCATTCAAACTAGCATAAAAAAATACAAATTAGACATTTTTATTGCGATATTAGTTAATCTGGATTTTTTACATGGCCCCATCCTCATTATGCAGAGTAGATTTTGATAGATGAATTCAATAAAATCTAGGATGCACTATTTGCTAAATTTCTCATGAACATAGTGAAAAAAAAATTTCTCCTTTGTCCATGATATCTAATACTTACATATTTATAAGTACATTAAAATCCCACAACAGAAAGCAAGATTTTGTAAGAACTTTAAACACCAAAAAAGTAGGGACTTAAAAATAGGGAAACAATATCCTTTGTATCTAATACATCCATTACGGTGAAAAGGCTTCTTCACCATAAACTTAAGACACTCGTTGTTTTTGATTGATTTTCCTTAGATAAAGTTCCATGGCAATATTGGATAAAATTATCCCTGACTCTTGTAAATCAATTTCCTGGCCATAGAGTTAAAAGCAAAACTTTCAGTGAACAATATAGCTCTTTAAATTCTCAATTATAAATGTAAAGTTATAAATGTAAAGTTGCAGTCCTTTAAATTTCAGAAAAGGAAATAAATGTGATTATTTTTTGCTGAATTTTAAGATAAATATTACAAAAAGATGAAGGTTAATAATATGTTCAGGTATATCTCAATAGTGGTCCTTTCATTATTAGTCATCCCACATTGCAAAATACCAATGGTAAATTACATAACCGATTTAACAAAAGAAAGAATGGTTGACATAGAAACATGTAAAATATGACTTGCTAAAGGCTAAAAGCTAAAGCAGAAATTTAAAGGTAATAATGATGGGAGAATAACTTAAAAGTCAACAAACTAGGAATGTTTTTAACTTTCCCTGACATGGTTTTATAAGTTTTGCTGACTTGACACTTAAAACAAACAAATATATATATACATCCAAATTTTTCTGACTTTTTCGTGTTTTCCCTGACTAGTAGGAACCCTGCAACATATCATGTAAATTCAACACACACTTCTCTCTAGAAAATTGCTAGAAACTACTATAATGTTTCTCAACAGTTTTCTCACTTTTATCAAATTTTATAGGAATTTTGAACATTTGTGTGCATTTATGAAAAATGCTTTATGAAGTTTTGAAAAGACATGTTTCTACACAATCCATTTGCTTAAAATATATGGTAGAAATTGAAACAATGAATTTTACCGACATACAAGGACATTAAGAACATTGCAAGACTTTAGGGAATAAGCTATATTAAAAAATTTATAAAAAGTATATTATATAAATAAAGAATGACCTGAAACATATTTTAAATCAACATAATAGGAAATTTAATTTCATTAAATGGAGTTTAACTGCAATGATAAAGCAAAAAAACTGAGAATGACTAATTTTTAAATACAAATATTATCTTTCAGATTAAAGTTATTTTCCTACAGAAGCATATCACTTTTTAAATGAATGTTACACAAGTGTTCACAACAAGCAGCAAGTATTTCTTACAATTTGAAAACATTTTTCTCCAAATTAAGTACTTTGGAGACTTTCAAACACAAGTTTTAAAAGATTTTACATTAACTAACACCAAAATATAGGTTGCAGAATTTTTAGTCTTAGCTTACAAAATTTACTTAAACTAATTAAAATTTTTGAGGATAAAAATTTTAAAAACAAAACTAGACAGACTGACAAATACACAATACATCCACATCCACAAATTTTCTGAAACCACATAAGAATGCTCTTGAGGTACCATACAAAAGTAAAATCTTAGAATGATGTAAGCACGAAAATTTTAAATTTTTCACACAGGAAATTATAGTTAGAATAGCTATATTTCTATTCCTATTTCAAAGGTCATTATCATTTAGAATTTATTCTCATCTGCATTACCTCTTCCCAAACTTTATTAGTGAAATTATGACTTCAAATACATTTTTCTCCCCTTGCAACTTTTTTAGGCTCTGATAACACCTGAATAGCTATCAAATGCATCAAAATGATTTACATAATTCTTTTTTATTACTTCTTTTGTAGGGTTACAAAAATTAATATTTAATGGGTTTTTTTTTCGGTATCTCATACAAACATTAGAAAATTTCAAAACATTTGGTTTACTTTGAACTTAGCAAATGTAAAATGAGGATAATTGCATGGCAACTAACATTTTCACCACTCTGAAGGGATAGATTTTTAAAAACATAGTTTGGAGTTCAAAATTCTCTGTATTTGAGTAATTGGATAATTTTATTTTATTAAATTGTTGATTTATATTACAAAACAAATAAAACAAAATAATCTGTAGATTCCTAGACTTCGTAGTTTACATAATAAAAAAAATATAATTTAAAGAAAAAGTATTATTAAAAATATGTGAAAGGCAATTTATGCAATTTTTACGCAATTGCTACACTTTCAGAATAGACAGGAAACAAAACAATAAGAATGTCAATAGAGTTAAAAATCAATGATTTACTACATCTAAATATATATTTAAAGAAAAAAGTTGTTTTGAAAATGAAACATCTATATTAATGGTGATTATTATTTGCAAATTCAGGAGCCACTGTTAAGTATTTGATTTACTAAATGGGAAAGGAAATTGAAAATCAAGGCTGATGCATGCAGATAAAGTTCTTTGGGTCCAGAGACAAAATAGTTAAAGCCTCACAACAAACGAAAATTCACTGTACTTTGATAATCTTTAAGTAGAAAATATAATGTTGTGAATAATATATAAAAACATAAAACATTGCACAACTGATCTTTCCTCTTTCAGAATGAAACATGGAAAGGGCTCTGAACTTGCTTGCATTCATGTTGGGGGGGGGGGGGGGGGATGATTCAATTCTGTGATTCTAAAATTACAATGACCAATATTTGTAAAAGGTGTACTGAAAGTAATTAAGAAAGTAAACTAACAATAAAAAAATAAGTTTAGCATGATTATATGCCATTATAACACACAGTCAAAAACTCAGTTATAACAAAAGCAATGAGATCAGATATTTATCTTTTTCTATTATAACAATTAATTCATTAATCTAAAAAGTTTTAACTTCACTACATTTCAGAAATGTGTTTATAGGAATTAAAAAAATCATCTGTAAAAGATAAAAAAAAATAATTCTCATTGCATGACTTAATAAATCATAATTCTGTACTATATTCTTCATAAAAAAATTGCACACAAAACTGCAAAATTACTGATGGTTTGTTTCATAAATTTCACTGCCTTCATCCATTCCAGATGTTACTTTCAAATAGATGGTAGAATTTTATAAAACTTAAAAGACTAATATAAGTTATTTTATTAACTTTTAAAAGAAAGGTTTAAAAAAATAGATTTCACTTTTGATAAATCATATTTCTTCAATAACTATATCTGAAACTTTTTATTGTATAATATGATTGGCTGAAATTACCCCCATTTGTTTTTGAGGATGATACTTTCCCAAAACCACTAAGCAATGTCCTACAGCAGAACATGTATGTAATAACATGCATGTCCTACTGAGGAACATAAGCTAAAACTTTTACATATGCATGTTATTACTGAAATCAAATTTATATGTATTATTGTTATAAATTTATATGTATGATCGTTATGATTCATAACTGATTTTGACTGTATGTTAACCAAAAGTATATGTAAAAATTACAACTAGTAGCAACTTAGGTCTTGAACAATATGAAGGAAACAATACACTCCAAAAAAATTATTTAAGGTATGTAAAGCTCCATATTTTTTAAAATTTCATTTATGCATTTTTTTGTCATAAAAAATATAGAAAATTTTAGAGAACTAGATGAAAATTACATTCTTTTAGAGCAGATACAATATTTTTGCTATAATTTTTTCAATTCATTAAATTAAAAAAAAAAATCATTTAAAAAAAGCAAAGCATGCAAAATCAATCTGCATAGCTATAAACATCACCTATTAGTTAAAAAGAAAACTCTGACTAGTCACTAAAACAGGGGAGAATTAATATTTTATCTGAAATTGCATCAATAACTTAACAGAATGCATAAAAATAGAAAGACAAGATACTGATAGAGAACTCAATGAGCAGAATCTGGTAGCTCAATGACATGAGACAGAGGAATACATAAAAAGGACCAACAAAAAATAGTTTTTGGCAATACAAGATAATCATAAGAATTATTTGAAAATCTCTCAACTTTTCTCACATTTTAAAAAGTTTAGATGCTCAGTCATTTGTTTGTAACAAGGATTTAATAAATATATTAATTGTTATAGATTAGTTAATAACTAACATATATATAAAAGTAAAACTTAGAATTATACTCAACTGGTTTTGAAACCAGTTTTAGAGTTAAAATCAAAAGATTCATAACACAAGTTCAGAAAGAAAGAAAAAAAGAAAAAAAGAAAAAAAAATCATTCCAATGAGCAGCTGAGAAACATCAAATAAAATGTATGATAAATAAATAAATATAATAGCACCAAACATTTTAATAGTTAAAATAAATGTTGATTTCTATACAAATAAAAACACTTTCAAATCTGATTTAAAAAAAGTTCAAATGTATGCATAAGAATTTAAAAAAATTACATCATAAAAGAATAGTAAAAATATGCACACTGTTATGAGTTATAAATTAAGATGGTGAAATATGGTATTATAATATTTGGCTAGTCAAATGTATTGGATAAGATTAGAAACATTAAGACAGTCATTTTTGCAGGATTTTTCAAATTCTGAACAACTAGTATAAATCATGCAATCATACTTCTCGCAGCTTAAACCTGCTGTTTGATAAATTGTCAAATGAGTAGAAAAAGTGAAAAAAGTGATGCACAGATAACTTTTTTTCTAGTAATAATTCATAAATAGTAAAAAATATATAGTACTAAGAAACATGCTATAAAATATAAATTTATACAGTCAGCATCTATCAACAAAAATACTGCCCAAGCCTAATTATTTTTTTGATTATTAACAAAACATACATATGCAATAAATAATAGATATGCAATAAAATTTCACATTCATATAAGCTACGACAAAATATGCAATATACAAAAGAAAAAAATTTTTTAAATTAGAAAATCATTAATATTTATTTTTATGAAAATAATTTCTTTACAACATTAAATATGACACAAACATAAACATCAGATACACATAAAATATGCCAAAATTTGAAGACAAATTTCAATTACAAGTTCGATGCAATACTGCAGTTGTTTATTCAAGATAATCTTTGCAGCAGCAAAACAATTTCATTGTGCAGTCTCATATTTTCTACAAAAAAGATCACAGATAAAAAGATCCAAATCTAATTAAAATATTATGTGCACAGTTATAGAAGTTTCAGGCAAACTAAAAATAAAATATACATAGAGACCTGTGATATAAACTTTATCGAGAAAAGAGCTATATTAAACCAAAAGGTGACGGATGGAGGCAAAATACATGCATTCATTATAAAAATGCAAATCTATGGAGAAAATTAAAAACACCTAAACTTTATTTGAAAGCATAATAGGAATACATTAATTAATCATATTTCTCTATTTTAAATTTATTTAGACAATTTATGATTCTATATCTTAAAAGTGATGACCAATATTAAAAAAAATCCACATCAAGGGCATTAAAGAAAAACTTATTTCAGACCAAATTATGATACACGTGCAAATTTTTAACAAAACTGCAATATTATAAATATTGATTTGAGTTTCAATAAAACCACAGCCTAATAAAAATATCTAATCAGAAATTTCAAAGTTTGAAGAAATGATCAATTTGAGATGAAGATCTGTATGCAATTCACTTTGAAGCTTTAATACCGTAGGGAATGACAGATTCACAGGTCCCTAGTCATATAAAAGTAATAAAGTTATTGTATTGGATGATCAAAAAAAGCAAGACAATATTTTTCTGTGGTGAGTAGCAGTATTTCTCTCCGAGTCCTAAACTGAGTCCACACAAAGAGTCAGGTTACCTTAGATAAATTTTCTTTTAGCCATAAAAAAATATTTTAAGGTACCATTTTTAAAATGTTTGCCCTTTTAAGATAGGCACTAGCTGGACTCGGCAGGACTCAGGAGTGTAAAGCACGAATCATCAAAACAAATCATATCACTGGATTATACTGTGCCAGGGACAACAGCACTAAATTTTAGTAGATAAAGTTTGCATATAGGATGGTAGGTAAAAAACTTTTTTCCATTTCTCAGTAAATCACTGAGCATCATTATTTGTCGAGAGCATTTCACATGGAGAAAACCGGCTCCATGAGAGCCTCACAAAACTGCACTCAACAACACCAGATACGTTTGAGTTGCAATTGGCCAGCCAACTACAGCTTGAGCAGCTTGAATCTTATTTCCTGATTGCCACCATTTGTGCTAATTACTTCCTTGAGCCTGTGTGTGTGTGTGTGTGAATTTTAGTATATTTGAGAGCTCTGAAGAGCTTGATTCACAGCATCAATGCATAATCACTATCTTATCATGACTGTTGAGCAAAACTAGAAATCTTTGTATCTTATTCAAGCTTCCAAGACTGAACTTGCATTGTGCTCTGAATGATTATATTTGACTTGGATAGTTCTGACTAGTTTCATAATTGACAATTTTTAGCCACTGATATATCTCACTTTCTTTTAGTAACAAATTCATGAAGAATGTCCCTCGCCATTTGAAGATCATTCCTAGCAATTCCTAGAGCCCTGATGACTTCATTTTGTGCATAACCCTCAGCAATAAGGGCTGCTATGTGGTCCATGTGTAAATTTTCATAACTAACTCTATTGTTTTCTTTGTTTTCCAAAGCATCTAGAGGTTTCCCAAAGCGAAACCTGAAACATAATTACAACTTGTTTTTATGACAAGTAAAATTAAAATATACAAACAGTTCAAACAATACAATTCATGACAAACACAGTTACTAAGAGGTTATAATAAACAACATTAAATGGAGGAAAGTTATATTCAGATAAATAACTTTAAAGTATAATGAATATATTTTAAGAGGGAATGGAAGAGTGCATTGGTTATATAAAAATCAATAAAACAGTATTTTGAAATCAAATACTGTTAAAATGCTGAGTCAGAATTTACATCTTATCTCTAAAACCAAAATTATCCCAACTGAGATTTCCATATTCTTGCATAATATTTCAAACACTTATGGAAAGAGAAAAAAAATTACATAATTCTATAAAGAGCAGTTATCTTTAATCTTTTATACACTAAGTGTTGGTTAGATTGTAACAACTTTTATGAGTAAATATCTTATTGAGCTCAGTCATACTGGGTACACATGCATGTAAGACACATGATTAGGGATACATAATTTTCGTATTTATGAAATAGATGCGAATAAATGCGAAATTTGCCGATATGAGCAAATAAATGCAAAAATTATTTTTTTACTACTTTTCAGCGAAAACTCGGCTATAAACGGCTTTTTAAGGGAAATTAGGTAATAATAGTAATAATTTGTTAACATAATTGCTTTACTAAGATCATCCGTGGTCTTCAACTAAAAAATTTCACTCTCCTTCATATTTGCTCCGAATTTCACCTGGACAGTTTGCCCGTACTGGAGGCGAACCTAAAAATCTAAGTGCAAAAATCAACCATCAAGTTTTGAGGAACAATTTAGTAGATTTAAGAATGTCTCTTGAGTGCCAGGTATTTCAGCTACTTACAGTACTCAACCCAGAGACTCCTGTTGATGTTATACAGGTTTTAATTGTAACGAAATGCTGCTACCGTAACTTTGCTAAGCCTCTATAGTCCCATTAACAGAGTAGTTGCTGAGATATTTTAGTATGTTCAACATAGTAATTAATGACAGAAGGCAAAGACTTAAGGAAGAGAATGTGGAGACTACTGCAATGTTAGCTTTTCACTAAGAATTTTGATATTTATCTAACCAAGTAAGAAAAATTATAATTTTTTAAATAAATGCAATACTTTTGAATATATATATATATATATATATATATAAGAAATAGTTGAAAGAGAAAACCAGTATGAGCATTAAAGCTACTTGCAGCCAGGAACTAAAAACATGAAAAGATAAGTATGATAGATTTTTGACAGCAAATATATATATATATATATATATATATATATGTGTGTGTGTGTGTGTGTGTGTGCGAATAAAAGCGAAATTTTATATATTGTATTTTTAATTTTTTTTTGCAAAATTTCGATATTTTTTATGTGAAATTTATGTATCCCTACACATGATGCATGATGTTAGAACAAGATGAGTACAAAAAAAAGTAATTCCCAAAGACCATTCAAAATATTAGTAAAAAATTCACCTTACAATCATGTTAATGCAACAAGGTATTCATTACAATAATGTAACATAAACTTGCTTTGACAGCAAACTTCACAACTTGCATCCTTTAACTGCCAAGTATTAAGACTGAACTCTAATCGTAAGCTCTTTAAAAAAACCCACTGGAACTACTGAAGATTAGAAAAAGATGTACTGATCTTACAAGTTGAAATCTTAAATACATCATGCAAATGGTCTTAAGTGAGTATGGATCCGACAATACAAAGCAATAAACTTTGTATATATATTTTCTAAGCACAGCAGAAGTTATAAAGTCTAAATTTATTTTCCTAAAGTCAGTATATCAGTTACAAGTTAGGTCAATTAAAAAAGGGAAAAAAAAACTAAACTAAACTATAACTTAATTGAAGTTAATATTATTGCATAGTGAAGCTTCATTAAAAATCATAAGCATGTTTCATTTTATGTGAGCATTGAAGAAATAAAGTTATACCTATCAACTAGTAATATATTTTAATATTTTTATAGCGAAAAATCGATTTAATAGCAGTAAATAAATAAATAAATATATATATATATATATATATATATATATATATATATATATATATATATATATATATATATATATATATATCATAAATAATATTTTTAAAATTTAATTATTCCATTTCAAGAATTTTATGATTACCATATCAAAGAAGTTACTTCATGACACAAACATAATTACCATAATTTCCTGCATATAATTTGCAGAGGATTGTACCCCTGCTTCTTGGTTTCTTTCAGTACACTACATACCACTAGAGCAGTGGTTCTCAACCTTTTTCAACCCACTTAGCCCTTTTTGTGTGTCATTAAATATGCGTACCCCAACAAAAACACTTGAGTTTTATTAAAATGTGTTATATTAGTTAAAGTTTAAATATTAAACTGTTAAAGTTTAACTATGAATAGGTAATTGAAATTAAAAACAAAAAAATTATTTTAATGGACATTTTATTAAAAAAATTTTATTAATCGGACATAAAATTAAAAAAGTCTCAGAAAATAATTAGTGGGAACGCTTAGCTTGTTTTTATTTACAAAGTTTATCAATATTTGGCTCCAGCATAGTCAAATACAGCCATAAAACCTCCTCAACATTAAGCATGTTTCTATACTTGTTCTTTAAGTAAGTTAAACTTAAATCCTTTTTCACCCAAGTAAGTTGTCGTAAACCCCAGAAGGTACTTCACAACAATGTCTGCTAGTTCTTTGTGTTTGCTTACGACAAGCGACGTGTTTGCTTGCTGTTTGTTGATAGTTTTCATTTTTAAATCATTACTCTAACTTTTGTCACAATTAAATTCTAGCATGTATCAATATAATTTTGTATACTTTTTGGTAGTTAACCGCATACCCCTTACAGATTTTCATGTACCAACGGTCGAGAACCATTGCACTAGAGAATAGTGCGATTTGGTGATGTTATTATCTTTCTTTTAGAACAAAGCTTACAACTAAACACTACAAATAATCATCATTATTATAATTTTTAAACTGTAGCATCACCAATGATTTTCCCCATAGCATTACTGGTGGCTTATAATAAAACAGTCAAATATTAGTCAAGAACACTTGGTACAGGGTCGACAGAAAGGTAAATCTAAACCCTCAACATGTGTTTGATTAACTGAATTGACAGGCAACAGAAAGGGTGTGTCACATGATAATCCTGGTCTGTCATTATGCAAAGATGTACTAATTACATTTTTTACATATAATCTGAAGATTACAGGTAGAAATTTATGGTACCATTATGACACACAAAATTTAGTCTTAATAACATTTTAAGTGTACACATTTTCTGAGGCAACTTATGTATATTAGATATAATTACAATATGCTTAAAGAGTAGTGCAACTATAATAACGTGGGAAAAAGAAACAAGATCCCTCCTACACACACACATACACATCTTAAAAAAGAGCATATACATGGAAGAACATGAAAATAACCTCAAAGAATTTTCTATGTGGCTTAAATTTACATTTTGCAAATAACTGATACATTATGTGCTCCTTTATATATATAATATATATACACACACACAGACACATGCAAACCTTGCAAATATCTTGATTAACATTCTCAATAAATACCAATATTACCAAAACATTTTTCCTTCTATACCCATTTAAGAGCACAGTGTAATTAACTTGAAAAGCAAGATGTAACAAAATGTACTAGCCTATCCTTACACTACTAAAACATGTGCAAGCTCTCCTATTTAATTTACTACTACTCTACTGTTAGTAGATTTCAGTTTTCTTTTGGTTTCAGACAGGATTTTACCAATCAACAATAACCTTCTGAGTCATCTGGAAACTGCTGTGATTAGCCTATTCACCTTCTGCTATATCACTTTCAGCTTCTGGTAAAATCTGACAGTCAAAAACTTTTAATATTCCCAACAACTGATTCTGATTGCACTGCAAGGTTATATTTTTTGGCTATTTCATCTGTAATTAATGCTCAGTGATTAACATTGCACAATTCATGTATAGATGAGATATAATGATTCAATGTAACTTTATGTAATGAACCTTGACTTGTGAAGATTGTTATTCACAACTTTAGCTGGAGCTACACAAATTCTGATTAAATTATATTTAAAATTATCTTTTTAAAATTTAATGGATGAGTATCAGTTTTTCAGTCACAGCTGCATGATGATAGCAAACTTTCAAAAGACGTAATTCTCTGTTTAACATTTCCAGTAACTTCTAATCAAAAGTAGATGAACATAAAATAAGTAAAAATTCAATTCATTCAGGATAAAATCCATATTGAAATAAAAAAATTGATACAGTAAAATATTATGTAACTGATTCAGGGCTAAATCAAACCCCATATAGAAAAATATGGAAAATTATTTGTAAAAAGGCAAAACACCTATAACACAACATTACATCGAAAAAGATAAAATAAAAGGAGTTACAAAAATTAAACTTAGATGATAAAATAAACAAATAAAAACATTCAAAATATAAAAAGAAATTAAAACTGAAAACCAGTCAATTGTATATATTTTAAAAGGTAAAAAAAAAAAAATGTGTGTTTCATTACTAGAAAATAAAATCCTTACAAATAAATAAATAAATAAATAGTTACCTTTTTTCAAGCTTTAAAATGTGGGCGAGAGGCTGTTGTGGGGAAGATGAAGATGGTAGGCCTACCTCAATAGAGGCTCGACTATTCTGAGATCCAGCTGCAATGAGTGAAATTTTTTTTTTTTTAAATTTGATAGGTATATTACGTAAATAAGTTTTGTAATTTGAAGTTGGTGTCAAAGTAAAAACTTAAATACTCAGACACAAAACCAAGAATAAACAATTAGTTCCAAGTAAAGCATTTTCAGATACAATAAGACACTGTTATGGTAAAATAAATGTCAAGACAAGTTTGTAATGAAGACAAGGAAGTTTGTAATGAATTTAATATTTCAAAACCTCTAACACAGATTTTTTAAAATTTATAAATGTACTTAACAATTAATTACATTAATATGCTTGACATGAAACTACATAATTACTACAAATGAAAACCTTATAGGATTTTTAATAAGGTTTCGTATAAGTGAAAACCCTATAGGTTTTCATTTATACCAAATCAAAAACAAACACATTGATGTGAAGAGAGAAGACCATTTTCCGTCTTAACAAAATGAAAGTAAAAAAAGCTCAGGCAGATCCTAAACTTAATACAAATAATTTTATCAAGTCGAGTTCTTGGGGCATTCTACTGAAACATGTTATGGTTAAACAAAAATGGAAATCTTTTGCATTTTATTTCTTAGTTTTAACATAGTTAACAAATTTCACTAAACATATATAAGTTTACTATAAATTTGACAATTTTTAATTACACATTTTTTAAAATTTTTAGAACCAGTGCACCAAATTCCTTTGATAGAATAGCTAGCTTTTCTATAAAAAATTTATTTAGAAATCTGTATACATGCACATAATTTCTTCATTGGAGATAAACCTGGCTCGAAAAATTAAATTGCTAAGAATGAAGCAAAAAGGATGCAAACTTAAATTGAGTTTTAAAAAATTGTCTCCCATATGTCTATGTTTTAAAGTTACTAAATGATTAAGATAAGGAAAACAAATACTCAAATGTTTATATATTAGAAAAAGTATGGAATTCTGACAATGTGTACAAAAAATTTACCCCTTATTACTTTCACAGTGGTGTTAACATTGAAACTTACTGAAATTCATCGAACTCATTGAAATTTAAAATGTCGCATTCTAAAATATATCTACATATCTTTTTAGACACAAGAGACGATATTTAGAAACTTTTTTTTTTTTAAATTCTAACTGCAGACTATAAGAAAGGTTCTTGATTATAGTTTATTTTCACAACATACTTCTAACATTTTTTTATGCAGTGATATATGATGAACTCGACACTGAATGCGATAAAATTCAATGTTTCATGACATATTAAATTCTAAATATTCAATTAACTAAATAAGAATGCCCAGATATTTTATACTAATTTCATTTCACTAGGGCTCAAAATACTTTCAGATATCTAAATTAAATTAAATTTTTTGGTTACTTAATCATTAATTCTTTAGTTTTAAGATTTAAACCATATGTTAAGGATTTAAAATTATTAATTATTAGGGGACCCGTAAGGGTTAACCCTTTCAGGGGCACCATTCGCACAGTGCAAACACCTAAATCTAGTCTTCTTTTCACTTGCATTCAATTATTCCAGTTAAATGAGCTTAAAAATTGATAGTTCTTTCATCTGTTATCAGTTTAAAGAAGTAAAAACATTTTGCAACCTTTAATTGTAAAATTTTAGATTTTTTTAGGTTAAAAAAAAATTGGAAAAAATATTTACACCATGGAAATGGTGGAGGTCATTGCCCCTGAAAGGGTTAAGGGTATTAAAATAGCAGTTTAAAACTAATAAAATATACCATGGTTTGAAGTTATTTCTGTGTTAGCATAGCTAGGTTCAACTGTCTCCTCACGAATTTGTGCAAGTTCTGCATAATGCACAGAAGGGCTGACTGGTGTTGTTGGAGATGGCTCTACTGATGAGGATGGGGGAGACAATGTTGCTGGAGCTCCACCTCCTGAAGACGGCCGTGGCCAAGTGCCACAACCACTGTTACTTGTTTTACTATGGGCTATTTCTGAATAAGCAACATTCACACCTGAAATAAAATTTGAGATTAGGGAGAAAAGATACCAAAAAGACTAACTGGATTAATTATTAGTACCGATTAGTGGTTGAGAAGTTCCCTTCTAAATCTGACCATCAAACCTTCCAAGACTAATTAATGAAATTAAAGATGGAAAGCAAGCACACATCATGCTATTCTTGAACTAAAACTCTAAAAAAGGTTATATAAAGTTTTTACATGTTGTTATGAAACTTAATAAAGAAGAGAAAAAGTATGCTACAGACTTAGAATGACGAAAATGTGAATAAAAACTAAATTGTTTTAATTCTCAGGAGCACCAGCATTTCATTCAGATAGCTACCTAAATAAATAAATATGAATTATAAATTTTTTTAATCTTTATATCATACTAGTTGGTAACCGTCAAAACATGACAGCTGGATGGTAAATAAATGTACTAATACACAAATTATACTCAATACATCATTGCCAAATATTGAAAATCATATTATTAAGAGTAGAGAATTACACTTTAAAAAATTACTATTGAACCTAATAAAAAAGAAATATGGTTACTCAACAGCACAAAATAACCAATTTTTTTCAGGTTAAATTCTCTATCTCACAAACATAATTAAAAATAAAAATGGCACAGAGCTAGAGAGATTCCAAGGAATAAACAAATCAACGTGTTTATGAGACCTCACGCATAGTGAGAACCTACAGCCAGATTTAAACATGTCACTGAGCATGCACAGATAGCAATTTTTAATTGCAAATTATCGCAAATTAATAGAAATTGCAGTTACAAAAAACCAAGTTCGACACATCTATAGATTAAAAATCTTTCGTTTAAGACCAAAATGAAGTAAATTGATGCAGTAGTTTTCTCTCATGGACTGCCCAAAGAATCACCTTAGCAACTTAAATACATATAGATATACACTATACACAAGACTTCAAATTCATAAGCCCCTTCCCATACATACATAAAACACATGAAGTGCACTTGAATATTTGTCAATGACAAAATCTAGAAATTAAGAAAAGTATACAAATATGGTCCAAAACTTTCAGCAACGTAAAACCACAAAAAACAAGAAATATATTCAACGATGCTCTAAAGAACAACACTATCTTATAATAAAATATTATATAACTCTATCTGGGGGATTAAAGCTTCACTGGCTTATATATCATGATGGGGAGAAAAAAAGGAAACTTTAAATTCAACAGAAATGCTGCAACCCTGTATAGGCCACAACAGCGGGATTGTAAAATTTTGTAGACCTAATTTACAGGTTAACATTTTACTTTTTCACTTTGTGAAATTTTTGTTTTAGAAGTTCAAAGATAACACAAAATAAGGTGAGCACAGAGATGCAAACACTAGAATCCTGAATTCAATCATAAACTTAAGTGTCCTGATTGGACACATTTTAGAGACATCATTGGATAAAATCTAACATCAGTTCCTGTGAACTAAAAATCATTGTAGTTGATTTTTAAAACATCTTCATGGCCATAAGTCTATTGACTGTATGACAGCAGATCATTTTAAAAAGTACCTGAGCTTTCAGGTGATCCAGATGGGGATACAGTAACTGTGACGGAAGAACCAAATCCTGAATCTTCTTTGGATCCATTTGAATGACTGCATATGAAAGAAAGACATATTTTAAAATAAAGAAACTAATATGATCAGAAAATTTAACTGAAATTTATTATTTCTGCTACATTTCTCAAGTAACAAAAAACCAACAAATTCCTTGATGCACTTACACAAAATAATTAGTTTTTAATGCAACCTTTGGGAGTTTTTAGACACTGATCCTTTATCAGGGTGGGCAAATAGTGGCCCACTACAGATTTTTTTGTGGCCTGCCAAGACACCCAGAAAAACAGTCAAAGACAGCCATAAACTCCAAGACAACCAAAAAAACTGCCAATATTTTATTTTATTTATGTTTATTGATTTTTATGACACAATTTATACCTTTTCTGAAATGCAAAGTTAACTAATAAATGCAATAATTTTAAAAGGTGCAGCCTTCCGCTAACCTCTAAGTGGCCCCCGGGCCAAAACAATTGCCCTCCCCTGTTTTATAATATAGTGACTTCAGAGGTGAATGCTCTTCCGCCATTATAATTTCCTGGATCTAATATAATTTACAGGATTTAAGTTATATATTTTTAAATATCTTTTAAGATGGTACATAATTAGTTCAAATAGATAAGGAATGATAGGTGGAAATATTCATTAAAATAATTTCTATAAAATTACTTTTCCCCTTTTTTATATAAATATATATATATATATTGTCGCGTAGATGGTAGTCGTATGGATTGAACACACATGTAGAGGGAATACAACGCTGTTTATTAGCACACAACACTTAGCTGATAGAACTCAGAACTGCCCTCACAGGTTGAGCTACTTGCTCTTTTATCCATCAACAGAATATTCTGGAACGCCGTTCCAGGAAATTAAAGAATGTTCTAGCAACTTCTAGAACTAACAGAAATAGAATTAAATTAAATTAAATTAAAATAATCTAGAGCTTCGAACCGGGGACCTCTTGCTCAGCAGTCCGGTGCGTTGACCATTCAGCAACAGAGTCTTTGACGGGAAAGGCTTTAAGCGGCATTGCTCCCTCCTTAGAAGAACAGCGTCCCGCTGTCCTAGGTTGCCTAACTGCTAGCAACTTTTGATCTGGAACGTGTCTGTGGTCCGGTGTAATCATTCTTTACATTGATAGGCGGATCCTCTTCACAATGGCCGTCTTCAGATGTTGAAGAATCACCATTCGGATGTTATGCTTGTAATTCAGGGTCGTAGTAAGGCTTCATTCTAAGAACATGGACAGTGTCTATCGTTTTCCGGCGTCTTGATGTTGGCTCATAGTCTTGGACTTCATAGGTTACGTCAGATAATCGTCGTAACACCTGCTATGGTCCGAAGTATTTTTTAAGCAGTTTCTCGGACAAGCCTACTTTCCGAACAGACGTGAAAATCCATACTAAATCTCCAGGTGAATAGGACACCACCCTGTGCTTGGAATTATAACGCCGACGGTCCTTTTCTTGCACCTCTAGGGTTCGTAGTCTGGCTAACTGCCTTACCTCTTCGGTTTTCACGACAAGATGCTTAGTATAGTCGTTCTCCACGTAACGGGCAGAAGGGGAAAAGAGTGTCGAGCGTTGTTTCGGCTTCTCGGCCATGAAGTAAATAGAAAGGTTAGAATTGAGTAAATATTTGAAGTAAATAGTTTGTCGATCCATGAAGTAAATAGTTTGTCGGGTTAGTTCTAGAAGTTAGATCTAGAAGCAATAACTGTTTCTTTTCCATGCTGTATTTGAACCTAGACTGCTCCAATACCATAGCCGCTGGCGTCCGTTCGCAATTCTGTTTCGGCGTTTTCGTCGTAAAGTCCCAGTATAGGGTCAGATATCAGTGCTTCCTTTAGCCGGTCGAAAGCATCCGACTGCTCACGTCCCCAACGAAATTTAGAGTCACCTTTCAGCAACATTTGTAAGGGTTGAGCTTGATGACAAAAATACTTGATGAAGCGGCGGTAATAAGAACAGAGTCCTAGGAAACATCTGACGTCGTGCACACTTTTGGGTGTGGGAAAACACTTCACGGCCTTTACTTTATCTGGATCGGGGCAGACACCTCCTTCCGATACTAGATGTCCCAAAATCTTAATTTGTTCAGCCCCGAAGAGACATTTTTTTGGATTTAGGACAAGCCCAGCTTCTTGGATGCATTTAAGTACGACGTTCAGACGTTTAAGATGGTCGTCGAAGGTCTCAGAAAACACGACAATGTCGTCTAGATAACAGAGACACATGGTCCATTTTAGGTGTCGTAGCAAGTTATCCATCATTCTTTCAAAGGTTGCCGGCGCATTGCACAGACCAAACGGCATGACGACTACCATCTACGCGACATCTTTGGTGGAGGCGCCGGGTACTCAGTTCAGTCTGGAAGCAGAAGAAATACGAAGAAGCCGTAGACTTTTAAATCTTCCTCCGGAATACGGTCTTTACGTAGCCGCCCCACGAAAGCGATTCCCGGCAATGCCTGAAGGAGAAGTCAAGCCACAAACCGTCCTGCTGTCTCCAGCTCTAATTAGGGAACCGAGAAAGCCGACAATTTTTAGAGGCAATCCTGGACAAGATCCAACCAAGTGGTTAAAAGAATACCTTAGAGTATCAAAATTTAATCAATGGGATGATACTCTATGTCTTGCGAACGTCTACTTTTTCCTTGATGGGACCGCCAAAATATGGTTTGAAAATAACGAAGATCTGCTGAATTCATGGGACGACTTCGAAAGAGAACTGAAAAAAACTTTTGGTGACTCTCAGCTATATATACGGCGAGCTAAGGATTGCTTAAAATGCCGAGCGCACAGAGCTGGGGAAGCTACACAATCTTATATCCAAGACGTTTTAGGACTCTGCAACCAAATTGACCCGGTGCCTCCACCAAAGATGTCGCGTAGATGGTAGTCGTATGGATTGAACACACACGTAGAGGGAATACAACGCTGTTTATTAGCACACAACACTTAGCTGATAGAACTCAGAACTGCCCTCACAGGTTGAGCTACTTGCTCTTTTATCCATCAACAGAATATTCTGGAACGCCATTCCAGGAAATTAAAGAATGTTCTAGCAACTTCTAGAACTAACAGAAATAGAATTAGAATTAAATTAAATTAAATTAAATTAAAATAATGTAGAGCTTCGAACCGGGGACTTCTTGCTCAGCAGTCCAGTGCGTTGACCATTCAGCAACAGAGTCTTTGATGGGAAAGGCTTTAAGTGGCAATATCGCCAATTTTAAACTCACAAGACAATTTAGTGCTAGGACATACAGTCACAGATTTTGAAAATATATGAGTGATTAACTATCCCACTCACCGTGGAGATGAGCCAGGTGACTGTCCAGGAGTACCTGTAGGTGACGCATGTCTAGGAGGAACAGGTGGCGGCGCAGTATTTGGGGGTCTTCTAGATGACTGAGGTGAAGCTTTAGGTGATACCATAGGAGACCGGCTGTTTGACTGGACACATACACAAAAAAGTTTGTTATTATACTAAAGCTAAATATTATCAAAACCTTGTTTAACTGTTAAAATGCCAGGTAAAAAAAAAAAAAAATTCAGAGGATAAAAACAGAATAGCTATCTATCAACAAAATTAAGAATATGCAATAACAACTAAGAATAACAACACATTAACTATCATTCTACACTGTACAATTAATGAATCATCAGAAAAATGTATTCATGAGAGTTGTACTGTACTGCCTCAATTTACGTATTAAATGTACTATCACAAGTGATTTAGTTCTGTCTTAGGTGTAGTCTTTATTATTACCTTCAGCAACTTTTCCTTCATGGCTGACTTTGTATTTTCAATCTAATATAATTCAGAATAGTTAAAACAGAAATTTTTATCTCTTATCAATGCATTCCCCTCTTTTAAGTTAAAAGAAAAGTAGATTTTCTTACACTGAAGGTAAATTTAATAAAGCTGTTACTAACATCAGTTTTTGGTTTTCAACTAACATCAGTTTTTGATTTTGTATGTTAATAGTACCTAAGGTTTTTCCCATCTTAAAAAATGTGTACAGTTTAGTATTCTTAAACAGAGAAATGAAAGATTCATTGACTTTTATCTCTTCCCAATCATCTCATTTAATATTTTTTTAATAAATAAAAATAAGAGCCGTTGAAAGTAAAAATTTTAATTTTGTAATTACTACCACTAGATTTTGAGTCATGTCTTTATTTTCTTTAAGTGTAAATTTTAGAAGTATTATTCTCAGCATTCCTTTTAAGGTTACTTGTTGTTTCTTCTAAGACACTCCCAACACCCTTAGGACCTGGAGTTATAGTGGAAATAGTAATTTTTAATTATTTGAGGTTTTCACAACGTGCCTCAATCTAACTATAATTAATGCAAATTAAACTTAAAGTAATTTAAATATGATCATAATTAATCTCAATAAGGTAGAATAAAAATAAATAATAAATCCCTTTTCTTAATAATTTTATGGTTGTTCACCACACATAACCTTTTCTGTTCCAACACCGGAGTGCAATATGAGCTGAGTGAAATGTTTCTAAAAATATCAAAACGGATTTTTCAAACCCTAAGAATTTAATTAGAATATCAACTAATTGCCACAGCAAAGATAAAGTACCGGTGATAATGAGACTTTAATTAATAAAGTTATGGAAGAGTCTTATCCCCACATAAGTAAACCTATAATTATCTTACAGCAGAAAAGAGGTTTATTCAGTGGTACTTCTAGAAAAAATCTGCACAATGTACCATTTACAGGGATAACACTGATACACTATAGCCATAAATTTTGCATAAAAAAAATATCGAAATTTCGCAAACAAAAAAAAATTTTTAATTTTGCATTTATTCGCATATATATGTATATTTATATATACATATATTTATATTAAAAAAATTCACATTTATTAAAAAAATTACAATTTTACTGACTTGGAAGGGTAAGTAACAAAATTCTTAGTTAAGAGCTAACATTGTAGAAGTCTCACCATTATGTTCCTTACGTCGTTTTGTCTTCTGCCATTAATTACTATGTAGTACATACTAAAATATCTCAGCATCAGCATCTACTCTGTTAACGGGACTATAGAGCCTTTGAATAGACGCCTTTGCAAAGTTAAGGTAGCAGCATTTCGCGTTGCAATTAAAATTTGTATAACATCAACAGGAGTCTCTTGGTTGACTACTGTAAGTAGCTGAAATACCCTTGACTGTGGTGCTCAAGAGACCCTCTTAAATCTACCAAATTGTTCCCCCAAACTTGGTTGATTTTTACAGTTAGATTTTTAGGTTACAGTTAGATTTTTAGGTTCAACTCAGACAAACTGTCTGAGTGAAATTCGGAGCAAATCTGGATGAGAGTGAGATTTCTCAGTTAAAGACCACAGATGGTCTTAGTTAAGGAATTATATTAATAAATTATTACTTAATTTTGCTTAAAAAGCTGTTTAATCACAGTGTTTTCGCCGAAAAGTAGTAAAAAAAAATAATTTTCACATTTATTCACTAGTATCAGCAAATTTCACATTCATTTGCATCCATTTCATAAATACAAAAATTACGTATCCCTAACTGTAGCACATTCTTTGTCCATATTTTCTCTAGGGAAGAAATTTTTTTTCTAAAAATCGCAAGATTTAGGTGCATTTGTTTTTCTCTTTTGCATAGATGCTGCATTACTCAAGAATGTGGATATTTATTCACCTATTTAAAAAATGTATGTACAGAATGCAATTGCAAACTAATTAATGAAAAAAAAACCTATCAGTTTTCGAGAACTGTCATTTTCCATAAATGCAAAGTATTCTAGAAATTCTGGAATCACTATAGACTTTTGATTAAGAATAATTCAGAACAGCAACAAGTTAAGAAAAATATGAAAATCAGCACTAAAGGCTAAATAAAAATGAAATTGGTAATAACATTATTCCTGTAATTTTTTATTCAAAAATATTTTAGCAGATATTGCTTTTGCCATACTAGCAACAAACTAAATTCCACAGATGTCATACAGAATACCATCATAGCATATTTACTTCAGCATTGCTGTTAAGCTATGCTTATGAAAAAGAAAAATAAGCTACAGTCACAGTTTTTGAAAGTATATAAAAAAAAAAATCCCTCTCTAATGTTGCAATAGTATATACGCTACAGAAAACAAAATTTAAGAAAATGAGCCATGAACTAAGGTTTATCAGCTCAAAATAACAGCAAAAAGTACTTATATGAATGAATAACTTGGTTCCTAAAATAACTTGTTATATTACATTCTTTCTTTTTACCAGTATTAAAACAGGACCTAGATTAGAGTATGAATCCCTAAATGTTCAATATAAGGAATCCCAAGACCTATTAATTTAAAAAGTCAGTGAGATTCATATTGTAAATATATTTTTAGTATACTCTGACTCAATGCTTTCATCTCATTTAGGAAGGAAATGATCAATTCTACAGGAAACAGCAATTTCTACAGATAAATAGTTACATAAATAGTAACAGTTTGAGATAAACTGTTACAGGCAGTAAACCATGTGGAAATACATTATTGGAACATTTCAGGACAATTAATTGTTATTAAAAAGCAGAAAGAGCCACAGAAAATATTAGTTTAAAATTTTCCCACAGTCAGCACAGTCCAACCTAGTATAATGTTAAAACTAATAAAGAATTCATCATTCGCACATAATCAAGCATTTATTATTTTTTTTTTTTTGAAGATTAAAATATTTAAAAATCAGATTGATTAATTTACTTTATCAGTAAAGATTTTTTAAAGTATTCACTTCATATTATGTACATTTGGGGGATGAGATTTTTTTCACCATAAGATTTTTAATCCCCTAAAATCTTTAATAAATTGTAAGTACATTTTACACAATTTGCTTGAAAACTATATTATCTCACTCAGCAATGACACTGTTATCACACTAACATTTATCAACATTTTATCACTCTAGATAAAGTATGTTAAATTCTCTTTATAAATAATTTAAAATTTGTTCAATGGAGTTTAAAACTATCTGTCACACTATCCAATATCTAGTAAGGGAAATTATTTAAATATGCAGTGAAATGATTCCCATAATATTCTTCTATAAATAGTAACTAATAATTTACAACAATAAAGATAGCATACACGGTGATAACATTATAATAGTTATGAAAACAATGAAATTTATATATATAAAGATAATTTAATATTAAAACATACACGACTTCCATCTGACACATCTGCTCTAGGAGATAATGCAAGAGCTTGTAGACAAGATGTCCATGTATTTGGATCCTGGAATGAAAATGCAAAAAGTTGCCTGAGAATAATACGCATTGATGTAATTCTCTAAAGAAATATTTTATAAAAATGATCAGAAAATAAGACTATTTCAAATAGAATTAATTGCTAATTTAAGTCAGTATACAAACTGTCATATCGATTTAAATGTTGTTACTTTCAAGTAAGGTTACAATATAATACCAAGCTCCCACTGTAGAACATGGTTATATTCAGTGGCGCACCCAGGATTTTTCTTGGGGAGGGGGGGGGGGGGCGAGGGAGATGAACGGATAAAGATATTTTTAATGCATGGGAGGGGGCTAAGATGAACGGATAAAAATATTTATAATGCAAAATCAATATTCATAATGCAATTTTTATTTCTTTGGGGAGGGGGGGGGGGGGGGGCAGGGGCCCTTGCCCCCCCCTGGGTGTACCACTGGTTATATTCTTTATGAATGCCACAAGATTTTAGTGGATAATCTGTTAATATTCTAGTGCAACAATCTATATATATAAAGCGCGTAGGTATGCGGCACAAATAATTGACGATATTTCTATTCTCCGAATGGCAACGTCTATAACTACCGGATGTAAACATTAGCGGCCGTCCGCAATTGAAAAATGTGTGTGTGTAGTGGCGACATTTATTACAACCGCTGATCTTTTGTCATAATATATTTAGGCCTATCAATTCCAGTATTTAGTGATGGATAATTGTATGTAGGTTTATCTAGAGTCCGTTCTTTTGATTCTGTCACTGTAGTATCTCCTACTCCTGAAATACTCAACTCTGTATATCAAGAAGTTTTATGAATATCATAGTTGTAATCCACACTATGTTTTAGTACATGCTGAATTTTTACTCCATTTTATAAGTGAAGAAATTTTACCCACTTTATTATTTGATGTGATTAAGAGGAGATATCTGAATTGTGAACAATAGTACATACAGAGAGTGATGTAATCGTACATACAGAGAGGGATGTAATTTTTAAAATCATTGGTGTTGGATTTCTCAGTCTTATCTTTAACTCTGTTCTGAAGTAATGGGAATTCACATTTTTTAATCCCGATGTTTTAGAATCAGCCTTATAGTGAATTTATTCATGATTATAAATTTTTTGGCTGTAGTCCCACTACCCTTTAACAACGTATATTTATGATGACAGGTAATGGTACATTCCTTACATATGTTAATTTCAGTTGAGTTGTTTTGCAAAAGAAAATGTATAAAACTAAAAGCGACCATGCTGGTCGCGCAGCAGCTAGTCTAAAATAATTCACTGCACAGAATTTATGTCTTCCATAAAGGAAGGAATGTAATACATGAGGTAAAAAATGTCTCTTACAAGGAAAGATTTTTATGTGGAAATGTAGTAAAAATCCCAAAAAGTAAGAAAATTTCCAGTCTTGTAACAATGCAATTACACACTATAATATATGAAAAGTTTCTATGATATCTTAAGATTAAAAAATACTTAATACATATTAAGAGAGTAAGCTAATATTTCACAAATAATGCACAAAACTATAAGAGATTAAAATTATATCAATTGAATGACATAATCTCTTTAACTGGATCATTATGAGAAAGGAAATATAATACTCTACCTCTAAAAATTAATTTAAATGAAAATATATCTGAAATAGTTGAAAATAAAGAAAGCAATTCAAGCTTTCTCAAGATACTAATATTATTAACAATTGTTGATTTATTAAATACAGTTAGAAAATTTTAGTATCAAGGTACACAACATAACATAACAATAATAAAAACAAACATACAATACGCCTACTGTATGATTAATAAGTAAAATGAAATATTACTAAAAATTTCAACTAATTTTGTATTTACAGCATACTATAAAATTATCCCAGAAAGTAAAAGATCCATGATATAAATCAAGGCACAATGTCTCAAAATGAAACATTTTGAACAAAGATGGTTAAAACCTGAATACTGTAAAGTGAATCAAAATGTTTATGGTACAGTTTATTAACAGCACATGTTTTTTACTTAAAGATCTATGGAAAGTATTTACCAATTTATTCCGCACAGAAATTAAAAAATTATTTAGTCTAATCACAGATCACAATTTACAATTATACTAGCTTCTTATTAGCATTAGGAGAAAAAATATGATATAAAACTAATGAATTGACATAAATTAAAATAATACAAATCATCTAATATGATTAACAAACTGTAGATATTACTAATCAACCTAAAAATTTCTTTTAAAGATTATATTACCCATAAAAAATTAAACAGTAAAAGAACAAACCTCAAAATTTTCATCTTCATCAAAATCATTTGAGTTACCAACATGAGTTGAATGACCATCACTTCTTTTAAAGGTTCGACCAGTGGGATCAAATGGATCTACTATCACCTGCTCAGTACCTTTAATTTCTGCTCGACAGAATGGACAACCTTGCCCATCCGACTCCTAAAGAAATGCATAAGAATTACATTACTTTATATCAAAAACTATTATATATATTTGCTATTTCTCATATTCACAATTAAGGTTTTAAGAGCATGGAATTTTGAAATCTAGAAAATACAGAGCAAAAAGTATTACATTTTTTTAAATCGACTTTATTTCCTTCCCCTAAACTCTCCAAAAAATAATGAAATCAAAAGTCGGAAATAGAACAAATGCTTTTTTGATATAGAGTACAATGTAATACTCCTTAAATAAGAATATTAATGCTCATAAAAGTTGTTTGAAAAAAAAAATAGAAAAATTAAAAATTAAAAAATCTCCAGTGAGTTCAAGAAATGACTGCTTTGCTCTTGCATTGTGAGCATGACAGCTACCAAATAAATGTGGAATACAAGATTTTCAAGATCAGAATTACTTTTCAGTTTTACAGGTGATGAAATTTCCAGCCTACATTTAGAACAGCAGTTTATGCTACTAATAATGTTATATGTGTTTTTATTACGACATGTAAACAAACTCCTGATTCTATTTGTGAAACTTAAACTCTTATAAATAAAAGTCCCCTTCAAAACTTAGGAATATATACTGCACATATGATAAAAACACATAAAGCATGAAAAACTCAGAAATTATGAGATGGGTATGGAAAAATATTTTTATTAGTGAGAAAATCAAAGAGCTTTCAAGGATTATTTTGTCCTTTATCACATTAACATTTTGGAAATATAGATTATTTTACAAGTAACATATGAACTTGGTTTAATCTCTACTTTGGCATACCTTTAAATGCAATAGAAATCCACTGCTTTGATAGAATTATTTTAATTGGCATTGATTTAATTTTTTTGTTAAAGCTGCATTTGTCAATTATTTTCTACATAATCTACAAGACAAGATATTCTACTAGCAGATGATGGTTGGATTTCTTAGAAATCAGTTTGTATTTTCCAACTGAGAATATTTAAAATTTCAATGTACATGCCATTTGATAATAAGTTGTTAAGGTTGCAATTTGTATAAAAGGAGATCATTGTTAGTATATTGTTTAACTTTACTGTGGATTGAATCTATAATTAGACTATAGTACTTCACTTAAGAGTACAAATTTGAGTTTTACTAAACTAAGTAATAACTGGGAAACTTTTAATAAATCAGATGACTTATTATGTTTTCCTTCAGTCTGACTATCTACATACCCTTTGAAAAAAGAAGCCTACAAAGGAAAATACCTCTTCTGTAATGCTAAGGCACATTTACTCTATTTCTAAAAAACATTATACACACATCTTTTCATAACTGATGAAAAATCAGACCAAAGTAAGAAACTGATAGTGAGCACATAAGATACTAGACACAGAATTATGTAACATCAACAATTAGTAAACAATTAAGAAAATATCAATTGCTTAAAAAATGAGGTTAGAAAAATTGTTTCAAGAAATTTGATATGCTCTGTGTAAAATTTACAAGCCAATTAGAGAATTACTGTGAAAAATTCCAAAGCAGTATATAAACAAATAAACATTTTTGGGGGGGCATTTTAAATACTTGAGCCCAATTTTTGAAATATAATTGTATGAAAAAAAATATAGGTTTAAAATATATAGGTTTTCTGAAAGTAAGTTTTGATTAAATATTAAAAAGTTGAGAGCAACCTTACATGAGATATAAATATATATTCAATCCTCACCTGCCAAGAATTTAAACAAGGCATACAGAGAAGGTGACCACAAGGCTCAATACGAATATCTTTGTCATTTTCAGCACAAATTTTACATAACTGAAATGTGGAACCCATTTCACAATATAGTTCATACTGTTCTTGGGTAACTTTGATGTGATCCTCAGGTGTTGCTTGAACTGCCCAACTAAGATCTGGATTTACATTTCGACCATCTGGATACAAGTAACTAAGAAATATAATTATATACATTAATGTTAGAAATAATTTTTTTCTAAACTATTAAGAATATAGCCATTATTAAAATGTTAAACAACTTTCCATACATTTGCAATTTAATAAATACTTTTCTGCGTTAACAGGAACAATATTCATTCAAACTTCTCAATGATAAAACTCTCTAATGAACAAACATAGAAACAAAAAGTAATTTTGTATGAAACCTTTTGATTAGTTTTGAAATGATCTGGTGAGTGAAGATAAAATCTGAAGGATTGAATGAAATTCGTTCAATAGTATCTTAAAATTCAGTAATAATAATTTAACCATATCATAAATTTATCATCTAAGAAAAAACCATAACAGAGAATTAATTTATCTGATATGAGACAAATATTTTAACTTTCATTTTTATTACTGCCAAGTTTCTTTATTCTCTAAAAATGTTTTAATCAATACTTAATGCATAAACAGCTTTAACTCCTACCATTACACATAATCTAGTGCACTGAATGGAAAAGGTAAAAAAATTTCATTATGAAAATTCAAACACACTTAATTCTTATTTCAGCACATATAGGTAAAAAAAGAGTTTTACTTCTTCAAAAAAAGTAATGTATTCTGCTTATATTAATGATTTTAAAATAAGTACAAAGTAACAGATGGAATATATATACATATATACATTCAAACACACAGTAATATTGACTCTATATTCTACAGTTAATATTTAACTCTAATCATCTCAAATATATAAAAGAAAAAAGAAGTTTAAGAAAAACATAGTATGTAAAAAAAGTTTACAACACTTAAATCATCAGCATTATACATAGCAAATAAAATGCTGCAAGAAACTTTTCTGTTTATTTTATAGAATTTCATGTAAAATTATTTAAAGGAGTAAAAAAAACATATTAAGAAAAAAAAAGTTAAGAAACTTACAATCCTTCTCTAAAACCATCTAACAGAGCTTGACACAAAGATTTGTTTTGAGGGATTGTTTGTAAAATATTGCCTTCTCCTGTTACATAACCAATGGCCCACTGACCTAATCTCGTACAGCTCAATCGAAATACATAACTAAAAATAATAAATACATTTTCAAATCAGAATTATTATTTATAAGGCATCAATACTTTTATAACAAAACAATGCTCATATTAGTTTATACAGACAAATATTGCTTTTACCAGAAAGTAGATATCTTTACACCTCATATGCAGTGTAGAATATCAATAAAACTATTAGCGTACATTTCTTACATTATTTTATCCAAAATACTATAAACACAAAAACTATTACCTCCCAGGTTTGTTAATATAGTTTTGTAATCTTGCTTTAACTTCATCGTACGTAAGAAATGCTACATAGCCAGGATGAGTAACAGCAAGAATTTGCCAGTTTCGTAATAGAGTAGACCATGGTTGAAAAAGTCTGAAAGAAAGGATTGCACCAAAGGATTAGAAACAAAGACCATTGAAATATCATACATGAGTTAAGTAATATAAAGCAAGAATTCACATAAAATAATGATAGATGAAAAGTACAATGAATCACATTTTTTATACGTATGTTGGATCTCTTTAAAAAAATAATTTGACAAAAGAAGAAAATTATTGATAATTGTTTGGTTCCCAAATAACTACCTTGACAGTTTTTCACAAGTCTCACTACTTTTAGTGATTGATGTTATTTGACCCAAACTTTTGTGAAAATACTGCATTAGATTTAACATTACATAATTTTATTAAATTTTTTTTAAATATGATATAAAATATGACTATAAAAAAGAAACATATTAGACAATTTTTTAAAACATTTTGCATTCATATATTTATTTTGTAATCCAGATAACACTAAAAATTTCAAAGTACTAGTATAAAAATTTTGCTGATAATTTACTAGTTTAAATGAAGTAACTGGAATCAAAACCTGAACTTTTAGGAAAGATCTTACTTAATAGGAAGTCATTTGCATACAATAAAACAAACTAACATGACATAAATTAAGTCATTTAATTATTTTACTTCAACTCTTTCTCTTACCTGATCTCGTATCCTAACATTAGGCAAAATAAAGCTTGCATGTTTTTTTAAATATGAGAAGCTTCAAATGAAATATAAAGATGTTATTAAAGTGCACTTAACATTGTACTAGATTTTTTTATTTTTTTTTTATTTTACAAATTCAAACCAAACAACATGAATTTTCAGAACCTTCAAAGAAATAAAAAGTTAGCCTTATTCAAGAGCAGTGAGAAATCCATGAAAAATAGTTTTGCATGGGAAGAAATAAACTGGATATTGGTTTTAGAACTTTATCCCAATAATTCATAAATGACTGCTTTTATTGATTTATCGTTCCTTGACTTTCCTTATTTCATTTAAGAAAAAAACTGGATAAAATTAATTTTTTTACAATCATAATCATGATAAAAAAAATCTCTGAAACGAAAAAATGTATTGCTATTTTTTGTAATTATCTAATTACTCTCCTTCATGAAGAGACAAAAATATACATATCATAATCAACCCACATTTAAGTAACATAGTAAATCTAATACATTAAATGTACTTTGTAAATATCTCGCAAGCAATAATTTTTTAAACATGCTCTCTTAAAGCTGTTAAAACTAAAAAACAAATTAACCCTTTACAGTTTGAAATAAAATAAAAACTAAAAAGTTACATAAGACTGGCAAGGAAAAAAAATATTAAAGGAAATATATAAATTTATATAAATACCTTGTGAATACATCAAATTCAAAATTGGATATGTAATCATTGCAGGTAAGGTCTATGGTAGACTTAAGAGCCATAGCTTCCAAACCAGAACTAATTGGATGAACCTGATGCAACGTTAACCTGAACAGGCGCCAAGGAACAATTGTGCTAGAAAGAGAAAGAAAAAGAAATTAAATAAACTGAAAAATAGGTATCATTTAAAAAGAAATAGATATATATATATACAGATATATATATATAAAAAAAATTTCATTTGTACACAATTTGGAAAACCATCACAGGAACAGCAATCTTTTTCTAAACCTTGTTTTGAAACTGAGGCTGCATGATAGGAAATGTCAACTGAAATAAATGTAAATAGAAATAAAAAAAATAAATTTTAAAAATTTATATTTTATAATAAAATCATATAAAATCTTGAGCTTTATAGTTATCCCTTTCTAAAAACTCAATTGATAGTAAATAAATAAACAATTATGTATTTTGCACACGCTAAAGTGAATAACTTCTAAAAATACAATAGAAATTAAAATTTTTAACTTCATATCAGCTGATAATTCAGTTTAAATATACCTTGTATTAAAAAAATTAATTCTGAATAAATCAGGACTTAAAAAAATCCTGATTTAAAAGAATTTTTTAAAGTTAAGTTTTTAAAAATTTAGATGATATTTTTGATTTGAAACTAATTTTTCTCAGGAATAGAAAAATAATTTGAATTAATTGGGGATGGCTGAAGTTCCAAACTATAACTCCATAAAATTTATATTTAATTTATTTAAAGATAATTTAATCTTTTTCAGATTAAACAATAAAAACATCCCGCACATTGATCAGTATTTTTGGAATAACCCCCTTGATAGAATACAAAGATGAATAAGGTACTTTTAAGTAATATCTAGTATGACTGGTGGAATACTCTTGATTATTGCTTAGAAAGCAATAATCTGAGTTTAATAAGCATAAACTCAAGATTTCCTGAACATTGAAGAAAAAAATATTTACAGATGAAGAAGAATCCATGCTTTATAATTTGCTAAGAAAGAATGACAAGGACAGGCTAATACCATTTTATTTTTTCATTGCAAGTTCAATTACAATTTAAAGCAAATATAATAAAGAGGATTATATTTTTTGAAGAAGTAATAAACGAAATCACAGCAATAAAGTGGAAGCAACTTGAGCAGCATCTTGGAATTTCTTTAAGGACAAGATATATTTATGTGATGAAATTCACAATGGGAATAAATAAAAACAAATTATATGTAATGCCAATTTTTTTTTCTGGGTGTACTTCCTATTTCGCCTCTGTATTCCTTTTGCTGTTAATGGATAGAAATCATAAATAAATTGCTTACAACTTTAAAAAGAAATTGATTTAAATAATTTGGACCTGAATTCCTGATAGCAAAGCCCTAATCAGGTAGTGCAGAGTGAGTCTTTCCTCATTTATTTATTCCAAGCTAAAAATTTGATTCAGGACAAAAGAAACAGACTAATTTCTATGTATAAGCAACTTTGTTAAGTAGTGCCAAATAATACATCACTTGTGGAAGAAGAAGAAAAAAAAAAAAAGAGAGCTATTTGTTTTCAGATAAGTCTTAAAATTAGTTATTTTCTCGTTATTATGAAGATTTTAAATGAAAGTACTTCTTCCCATAATTTTATGTATATTTTCTAATGATTTTAGGTCTTATTCTCATCAGTTTTTTTATTATTAATACCAATAAGAAAGACTAACCTATATATATATTTTTTTAAATATAAAGGATAGTTATAAAGATACTAAGCAATTATAATACTTTGTAAGTCGGAAGTATTCAGAAAAAAAAAGGAATTATCAAATAATCTGATTTAATATATGATTTCAGTAATGTTATACTGAAAAGGTTTAACAGTAAGCCTTGTACTTATAAAACTATCAACCTAATACCAAAAATTACAATAAATGTAAAATTGGTAGCACTTGTGAACTACAGTAATTTCCTGCTTATAAACTCTAGTCATAAATAACGCCAACCCCTATTTTTTTTATTTTTTTTTACCCTATATAATCCATAATGGCATATAATCCTCAGCAACCCAAGCATAAAATTTTCATTCAGAATAAAGATACAAACAGATACTAAAATATAATTATCATGCACATTAAATTTCAACAGTAGCAAGAGTAAGGATTTTCTTCTAACAACATAAAGATCCATAGTTTTATCTCAAACCTTCAAGTTTTTAGACAATACAAACAGTTCAAAAGCAGGATTTCAGAATGGTATGTTTAACATTTACAGGTTTAGTGGCATAAAACACTTAATTCTTGGAATTCCATTTCAGAGTTTGCTTTTAAACTTCAAAGGCTAGAAAAATACAGAATTCCAATAATCCAGACTTTTATAACCATAAGTGAAAGCTACTGTAAAAAATATATTTCTGTGACAATTAAGAGCACTTTTAGAGAATTATAAAAATTCTAGTGAGGTTTAAATCTTATTTAAAACAAAATTTCCCCAATAGTCAATTATGACCCTGTAACTATATTGTTAATTTAAAGTGGGATTCTGGATTGACCACATCCTTAGCCAAGCAATAACATTTTGTTTAATTTTTGCCAAATAGCTTATGCACTTTTGCTTGCTTCGACATAGTGAAAGTATCAAGAGATGAGACTTATTCCCCCGAAACTATGATTTTACTTAAAGCTTTCTGAAGATTCAATAATGTTATCAACAAATGAGCAAATGACAGCATTTTAAGAATAAATGTCTGAAAAATTTTATCAACTGAAGTAAACAAAGAATGGTTACTGGGAGTGTTCATTAGCAACTCCCAATACCATATAGGCTGATGCTGTTCAACATCTACAATGCTGACCTTTCCTATCAATCTGTGGGTTTGAGTAACAAAGTACACATGGATATTTGTAACTGCTTAGTATTAGCTTTAAGCAGTTGGTTCTGTGTTCTGATCTGTTCATCCTTAGGCAATAAATGATGGATGAAGCTTTCCAATACTACTTAACCATCACTGGATAAATCCAGAAATTTCAAATTTAGTGAAGGAAAACTATTGATAAGAACAGAATTCAGTACAAAAAAAACCATTTGATATCATACTAAGAGACAGAACGTAAAACAAACACTCACATAAAAGCAAATAGCTATAGATTGTTTTTTTTTTCTTTTTAAGGGCTTTCTAAATAGCTGCTTAAAGTGTATATTTGTGGATTCTCAGGTCAAATAGAAATGATTTGCCACTCATTTGTGCTATAGGTAAATGACAGACCACAAAGAGAGTGTTAATGTTTCTATATTATGAAGTTGTTAGAGCAATAAAATTTGCAGCCAATAAGATCACTATAATGATTACTACTGCACATAGATGAATAAATATGAAAATTAAAAACAGGTAAAAAAAGATAGTAACCAAAAGGTGAAACATTACACACACATACATATAGATAGATAGGTAGATAGATAGAGACACACACATACCATAGTAATAGTTGATTGCTAAAGTCACAAAAAGTATTAAACACGAATATCTACACCAAAGGTGGGGAACCTTTTTACCATTAGAGACCACATGTAAATTAGGTAGTAATAAAGGAGGCCGCATAAGTTGATGAACCTATAAATGCGACTTTTATGAAATTATTATAGTTATACTTTTAACAATTTGGTGCATTATATAGAAAAATAACAAAAAAAAATTAAGTCCTTATTTATTTATTATTTGACATAAAAAGTTACAATATAAAATATTTTTGTATTCACATAAGGATAAAAACTTGTTATAACATTAATCATTAATTATCTTTTTTTGCGGAAAAAATATGTTTTAACATACATGGAGTCAGTCACAACAATAAGAGTAAGAAAATAGTTTTTGTGTAGAGATCATATAACACGTCTGGTAGTATTACTAAGAAACTCTGAGCATTAAATTACATATAAAGTGTAGTTAAAGTATCATACAATCAAGGTTAACGAAGCTCATTTGGATAAATATACAATTGTAGCGACTTTAGACAACAATTTCAAAATGTCAAGTTTATTTTGGCCGACACTGTACATACATTCATGCCATTCTTTATTTAATTCTATTGATTTGGAAATTGTTGTAATCTATATAAATAAATATTAATACAAGTGCTTGCTTTTATGAAGGCCACAAGAGAAGATCACGGAGGCCGCACGTTCCCCACCTCTGATCTACAATATCTACCAATAAGTATTTGGACACCCATGAAAATAACAATATCTGCAGTCCTGATATATGTCACGCCCTCCGCCATTAAATATTGTGTAGGAAACAACATTGGCATAAGTCACATGCAAGATGCCACGAAGTGCAGAGTTATCTGATTTCGAGAAAGGTGTAATCATCGGGTATCACAGAAATGGCCGATCCTTAAGGGACATATCTAGCAAGCTGAGTTACCTAAAACTGATACTGGCCTACATGATTCAGAAGTAGAAGGGGAGCGGTGATTGTCGGAATGTGCCCTGAGTCGGCAGACCCACAAAACTGGGAGATAAAGACTGATGGAGGCTGTCCAGAGAAATTCGGAAAACCATACTCAACCTATGGCCCACATGCTCCAGGAATTTCAACAGGTATACGGGAGTGTTATTTCGATGAATACAATCCATAAGGAAGCACATCTCGGTTTTCATGGTCGTGCTGCTGCCTATAAACTTTTGATCACAAAGTCTAACCATGCTGCTCAGTTAATGTGGTGCAAAGTACGTTGAAAGTGGACCGTAGATCAGTGGAAATGAGTTCTCTGGAGCGATGAATGAGGTTCATCCTCTACCATTCGGATGGCAGGGTCTGGGTCTGGCATATGCCTGGAGAACGCCTCCTGCCAAAATGCATTATGCCCACAGTAAAGTTCGGCGGAATTATGGTCGGGGGATGTTTCTCCTGGTATGGACTGGGACCCTTGGTCCTAATTCATGGTAAGCTGAACACCGACACCTGCTGCACTATTTTGGATGACAGTGTGCTTTCTACGATGTGGCAGTTTTACGGGTTGGACTCATCTTACTTCCAGGATGGCAACGACAGCTGTCATGTTGCAAGGTCCACCATGGATTGGTATGGTGACAATGGGGTTAACAAAATAGACTGGCCTGCCCAGAGCCCAGACCTGAACCCTATTGAGAAATTCTGGGAAGAGTTGAATTGCTGAATTAAAGGGTACAACAACCATCCAAAATCAGTGTAGGAACTTACATGTCTTCTCCAAGCCGAGTGGAAGAAAATACCACTAG
Organism: Dolomedes plantarius; assembly: GCA_907164885.2. Classification (NCBI taxonomy): domain Eukaryota; kingdom Metazoa; phylum Arthropoda; class Arachnida; order Araneae; family Dolomedidae; genus Dolomedes; species Dolomedes plantarius. The sequence goes on along the minus strand of OU015493.1, from coordinate 139,684,245 downwards.
CCATCATACAAGGACTTGTGGAAAGTATGCCCTGGAGGGTTGAGGCAGTAACTGGCTCTCGTGGAGGCTCTATCAACTATTGAATATGAATAAATTTTGTTTTTCTTTTTTATCACAGATGTCCAAATACTTATTGGTAGACAGTATATAAAAAGGTAGCATTGCATCTTTAATTTCTGGATTGATGACAGCATTTCTCTTAGTTTCAAATGTGGTAAGAGAATTAAAGGAATAGGGAATAAGATAAGCTAACATTCCATAAAACATTCGCTAATAAGCGACGTGCAATACTTAAGGTCACCTTTTTACCTTCCTGATTTAGAAAAATAAATAAATAAAATAAAAATAAAAATAAATAAAATAAAAATAAAAATAAATAAAAAAGGTATTTATAGTGATACTAGATGCTATAAAATTATTTATAAAATTTAATTTCTAACAAGAAATGCACGAAATTCAGCAGAGTAGATTAAGAAACCAAGTGGAAAGAACATACTACATAAGTTCAGAATGTAATATGTATTAAAAACTACAACATGTTTTCCTCCTTACCAAGGAAAATAATACAGATTTTTAAAATTACAAATTTAATTATTTTTTACTAATTGATACATTGCATTCATAATTGAACATACTTTCATACATTAATATTAAAATTTACGCACTTCTTTAACTAGAAAACTTAAAGGAAAGAATATTTCCCATCCACCCTAAATTTTAGAGAAAACATAACACTCAGTAAAATAAAATTTTTATAAATAAAAGTTACTGCACCGAACGGGTTCTATAAAATTAAGTTTTACAATTGTAATCATTGTTATAACCTGATTTAGAGTGTGGAAAAGCATTCAAGTTACTTTAAAAGTTACATAAATCATAAATACTCATGTGAGATCATATCAGTCAGAAAAAAACAACACATACAATTTCATAGCTTAACCCCCCCCCCAAAAAAAAAAAAATAAATAAATAAATAAATAAATAAAAATTTTAAAAAAATAAAAATTAAAACCAATAAAATTATTAAAAATTTATCAACTAGTATATTGTTTTTAAAACTCACAATGTTATTTCAAGCATATATGATAAAACTTCAGTTTAATGGTCTTCATATCTTTAACATTAGAATTACCAACATTAAAAATAAACCTATTTTAAACAATGCTTAAACCAGTCATTTTCACTACCTCAGTAGTTTAGAGTTAACTATATACATGAAAAAAAAAAGTAAGGAACAAACAACTTTCTTAAATAGCATACATATTGAAATGAAAAAAGGAAAGGAAAGCTAGAAAAAGCCTTTAATGATTTATAAGTGAAATCTAAAAGAGTTCAGGCTATAGTTCAGTAATCCTATATATAACAGACAGCATCAGCCTCATCATCATAATTTTACTAAATTAACAAAATTTAAATTCTTTGTATACTCAAGAGATATTGCTAAACTATCATTATGGTGATAAATAAAATAAATATCACTATATAACTCTTTTTGATAATTCCTATCTGTCAAACACTCGTATCTTTGTAACTAAATAGTATGTTTTTAGTCTCTTCACAAAATAGAACTTTACAAGATCTAATTTGTTATTACAGTTAATTATGAGTAATGCATCTATAAGTATTTCCTCCAGAAGAAAAACCTAGAAACAAAGACAATACCACAAAAATAAAAGAGGCTAAGGATGATATGTTACATTAAAGCCTAATTATCACTGTCAAACCAAGAATTGTCAACATAGAATGCAGTGGAACCTCGATATAATCGAATTCTTTGATAAATCAAAGTTTTTCTATTCCCCTTGAACCTGCATAACACTCCCATGTTATTATTTAAATCAAACCTCGGTATATTGAAATCCTCAATAATTTGAAGTTTTCTCGTTCCCCTTGAGGTTCAGTATATCGAGGTTCCACTGTATAAAATTATATTACTGATAATTCTGTCACCCTATTTTTTAAAGCAACAGGTATCATAAAGAGACTGGTTTCAATCAATCTATCTAATATATTAGACAATTAATAGAGAAATTTCATGCAATTATCCACTGAAATGCCTTTAGAAAATACATGAACAATAAAATTACAATCAAGAAAATATTTCCTCTTAGCTTGACATGCCACTTTTAGTTATACATACATTATAAAATTTTGTAAGGTACCATGATAAAATAATGCAATTATGGAAAAATATATAAAATTCTGCATCTTAGTAAAAAATTAAAGACACTACATAATAACTGAAAATCAACATAGATATAATTCATACACCTTAAAATAGTTTGAACACAAAAGCATTATAACATACGATTATTTTATATTATTTGAAAATAGCACATTGTAAACAAAGTTGCAGAAAACTCCATACTTTGTATAATTTGCATAAATGTTAAAAAAAATTTTTTAACTGTAAATTTTTACCTTTTAAACAAAAGTATAAAAGAAACAAGTTAAAATGAGGGAGGAGAGAGAAGGTATTAAACATTTATGTAAACTGACTTTAAATAGACAGTCTATTTATAGAACTGACATCATGATAAACTAAAGAAGTCAATAATTTATCATACTTGTTTTAAACTTTATGTTGAAGTATTTAACATAATAAATCCAAATGTATCTAAGAAACACAAAATAACACAACTGTTTGTATTTTAAATTAAAATAACAAGACTTTGCTTCGTTTTTTTTTCTTCTAAATATATAAAAAAGTAACCACTTTAATTTGAGATTACGATCTGTTTGAAAAAGTATTTATTTCATGATGTTAAGCTTCATTCATTTATTATTTTCCTCATTAATACAAAAGAACTTACAAGAACATAATCATACAGTTTAAGCCACTGTTAACTATTTAAGTCTATATTACCTAATATTAAACCAAATAGTCTTTTAAACCTATTAAATAATGAACTGTGATATATTATGAAACTAAATATGAAATGAATGTAACTTATATTTAAAGGAGGATTATATACGCTTTAACAGTAGTGAAAGGACAATTAAGTATTATAAAATGTTCAGAGGTAATGCTTTAAATTGGATTTTAAGATGTAAAAAGTACATCAAGAATAACACAAAGAGCAGCTTTAAAGAAAAGTATGTCTTGGTAAGTTTGGATTTACACACAGAAACATACATTAAGGAGATCATCCATGATTTCAAAGGAGAAACTACACTTTAAGAACATCACTACTGAAGTGTCAAGAAATATGATTAAAGAATAGTATGGCAAATAATGGATAAAATCCTTTAATTTTTTTTATGTCATTATAATTGAAATAATTCTTTCAATTCAGAACTAGTTTCTGAACAGATACATAAGTATAAACAATAGAGAAAACTCTGTAAATACTTCAGAAATTTTCGAAACAAGAAGTAATTATACCAACTGTTTCCAGGTGGGCGAATGATTTGCTACCGTCCCTTTAATATAGCAAACACTTCTGGTTCGGTTCAAATATCTGTGAAATTTGTTAAACTGAGCATAAAAAAAGGTGTACCTTCAGTCATACTTACAAGTGACTAATTTGTACACTATTCCTGTTAAAAAGATTAACTGTGAATCTCATATATCAATTACAAAAGGTCTCACATATGAAATGTAATAGTAATACGTGGAATGAGTGTGTCAAATCAACTTATCAGAAATAAACATTAAAATAAGTATGTAAACAAAGTGCATCTACCTGTCTCCAAAGGCTGTTTTCCAGAATTCCGCAGCATCACCTTTAGTAATTCGAAATGTATCTCCAGCAAAACTACTATTTGGGTAAATAGCTTTCAGTTCAGATAACATATGACTAAACACCAAACTAAGTTTTGTCAAATTTCGTCGATAATGAGATGACTCGTCAAACATCTTTTCTTTCCCTTCTTTAAAAAGTTTAATAGCTTGTTTACACTTTCTATTTAAATTATCTATAAAAATCCGAAAATATTCATTTTCATTTAGAACATACATTTTATCTTCATGTTTGTGGTAAATTGTACGAAGATGTTGATACGTGTCCGGAAGAATGTCCAAAATAAACGGAGGGCTATTTTTCAAGTTCATTTTAGGATGCTGGCACATCTTTACCACTTTATCCATTAGTTTCCAAGTCTTTTCAATTGTTCTACGATCAATTACAAACTTTGGTGTAGCCATGGCTTCAGAAAAAGCACCTTGAAGGCGGCTAAATAGAGATGTTATATTCATCGCCTGTATGTTCCTACCACGATTGCTTACCGCCATTTTGATTAGCTTTTCCCTTATTTACTCCGCTTCCTCAGTTGCGCCGCCTTTCATTCACATTTTACGGATCGTACATATCAATGAACTGAATATAGTACTAGTTTTATTTTTTAGTAATTACTCTGTACAGTTAACAAGATCAAAGGGAAGGGGATGAAATCGATACTTTATAATTTCAAAGTAAAAAAAAAAAGAGTTACATTTTTTAACATGAATTTTTCAACTCAGTTTGAAACCTATGTATAAATTAGTTTCGAAATCGCTATGATAAAAGCTCATAAATGTTCACTAAACTCGAAGTAACGCAATATTTATTTAGTAATCACGTTTTATTTTTTTCTGTTTTTTGTAGTTTTAATTCTTGCTCAATTATCAATTTAAAGAAGTGTGAAACAAAATCTTCAAAGGAAAAAGATATGACATTTCCTTTACACAAACTGGGTGGAGAAAACGAAAATTCGTTTTCATTTCGTTGAAGAATATATCCCAACAAGGGCTATTTTTCACTTCAAATCGAAATTAAGTGATATAGGAAGTTTAAACACTATGAAAAGTATAATCAGACTTTACTAACTTTCAAAATCTCATAAAAGTGATCGGACACTTTCAATTTTCAAAGACGGAATTAAAAATAAAAGACTGCAGTAAACTTAAGTTGCGAGAAAAGTTTTTTTGTTGAAGTAAGCATTTATATCGTGTTTATTTATACAAGATATTTTTTAAAAAGAATATACTGAAGTTTAGAATCAATATATTTTGTTAAAAGATGAAAAAAATTCACAAATTTTTTTGGACACATGTGAGACTGAAAATTGATTAGTCTGCAATAAAGTCAAATAGTGGTGATATTGTGCTATTTTGGATCAAATGCAAACGATAGGGCCTGTTCACATAGGAGTCCGTAGCGTTGCGTTAAGGAAAATATGACGTTTAGACGAAAATAAACCAATCATAGGCGTTAAAAATTTCATTGCTAATCGTTTGGAGGCATATGATTGGTTTATTTTCGTCTCAACGTCATCTTTTCCTTAAAGCAACGCAACGGACTCCTATGTGAACAGGCCTTAACAACTTAAAATTCCTCTTTTTGAATCATTCAATAAAGTTTTATCAGAATTTTTGGTATTTCCCAGTTCGTTGTTATAGCTGGTTCAAGAAAGGAAACGTTGTTAGAAATCAATAGTTTAGTTCTTAAATTGCCTCCAATAAAAATAAAATCATTAGAAAAGTTTCTAAAATAGTTATTTTAAACTGTTCAGTATTTTCTGACTGTATGAAATGCTGCACAACACAGATTGCGAAATAAAAGTAGACTTGGAATATCGTCAAAGCTGTGATATGGAATAAATCACCTTACTGTCCGAAATGTTTTTAAAATTCTAACGGCAAGTTCTCATAAATTTATAACTCATCATAACATATCATCTCTTATCTAGATGAATAGTATGGGGTGGGTGGGGGTACTTTTAATTCAGGGATTTTGTTTAAAGTAAAGAAGTGGGTACCCTTTGGCTCGGTTTGGGGAAGTTTTCAAAATTCGCCAAATCACACTAAAAAACGACGGTTATTACGGAGAAGTTCATATGCAGGAAGATGTTAAAATCATTCCAGAAAAGGGCTCTTGTTGTTGCTTAACACCCCCCCCCCCCGACTAGAAAATGCTAGACCAGGCCCATGAGGCTCGGTCGTGGGAGCAAAAGGGAGGTAGCAGTATCTTGATTATCTACCAGCATGCTAACATGAATAATTAAACAGTCCCCAGTGTGGGATGGGTTCGCAGGAGAAGCAGAACATGAACAAGGGGAACCTTTGTAGAGTTTTCGAAGCGCATTTTATTTGTATGGCCACTCCAAGGACGAGCCAGGGTAGACTCGGACCTCTAAACAGCAAGGTCAGACCAAGGCGCTTGACCGGATACCAGTGACAATGCTATGAGTAAAAGGATGGTCTATTCGGGAGGCATATTAACTACAGTGTCGCCAACCTCTACGAAGCGCCTCCCCCTAGCGCCATCTCGAAATCCCCCTGTTTCTCCCTAACACCAACTTGAGATCACTCTAGACCAGAGGTCCCCAAACTTGTTTGTCCCGTAGACCCCGTGCCGATTTTTTCTGTTCTGGGTAGACCCCGTGCTATTCTAATACTGATTTTTTATAAATTTATAAACTTTAAAAGTATTTTTGAAGCTGACACAGAGCTACTCACTTTGAGAGGGTTTACTGTAGAGTGAAAAAATTTTAAATAAAATATATATAGAAATATGTATACGTTAAGTTTTATAGTTATACATTTATTAATTAAAACGACACAAAATGCAAATCTAGAAACATTTTTACATAGAATAAATACACAACAAAATCAATGCTTTTAATGGGAGAGATGAGCCTGAGGCTTTGATAGCAAAATTTCAATATCCGGCTTCAATTTTGTCAGGTTTAACCTTAAATCTCCTCGGCAAGTGATTTCCATTCTGTTTCTTTTCTTTTTTTTATTTGTAAGGAGATTGACAACCGCGATGAAATCCCTTTCCACGAGGTATGAAAATGGAAAAGCTATCAAAAACTTTCTCGCGATGGTTCATATGCAGAATATGTAACAGGTATGTCTCTTTGAAGCCAGAATTGTTGATATCCCTTCCTAAACTGCACCTTAAGTTCTTCGTTGGTTATTATACAGATCAGTTCTTCTTGTAACATGACATCCGTTTCTTCCATGTCACCGTATGGATTGATAATCCACTGTGGTATTTCCATAGTCAATACATCTTCAAACCTAATTTCAAAGTTTATGTGAAGGACATTTAAATGTTGAACGTAGGCTGAAAGGTCATCATTCTGGCAGTTTGTCTGTGCAAAAATTGGGAAACTGGCAAGTTCAATATAACGGCCACCTGCTGGCCCTCGCTGTAACCGTTCCAGTTCAAAAGTCTATGATGTCGGAACACAAGTTACACGTACTGCGGCGAAAAGTGAATAGATAGATTTCTTACACAATTTTATGAAATATACATATAATTAGTAAATGTATCTATCTATTATAAGGAAGTACTCGTATTATGTAAATACCTCCATAGGTACTATCTGTGTTAGGCGGATTATTACATTTACGGGAAGCCAAAAGTTTGGTGGCGGCCTGTCTAACTCGTGGACCCCCATTTACATCTCATGCACCCCAATTTTCTTTTTCACTGGCATGGACCCCTTGCAGATCTATATCGACCCTTGGGGGTCGATATAGACCACTTTGGGAATGACTGCTCTAGACCTTCCTGAAAGAAATTCTGGTTCCAAATAGGCATCCTGTTTGAGAGATAAATTGAAATAAATAGAAAATACACACTTACATAATGAAATGGAGGTTTATTTACATTTGACATATGTATGGAACTTATAATCTAATAAAATAACGCGTCTCGATTGCACAAAATATTAAAAAATGTTCCCCCCACAAAATTCTCCTAAAAAAATGGGGCGCCTAAAACCACCCCTTTTTGTTAACTTACCCCCAAATTTAGGGGGAAAACCCCCAAGTTGGCAACACTGATTAACTACCTATAACACTGCCCCCTAGAAAGTGTGATCTAGAGCAGAGCTCAGCAAACTTTTATCTTCCACGACACAACAACGTTTTTTATAACTCCGCGGCACACCACATGTAAAAGCTTGCAAATACATAAATTACAATAATACGTATATGTTTTTATTAGATAAAAAACACAATAGAATATCTCTATGTATCTAGATAATTAAGTTTTATATAAGTCATTTTGAACTGTACACTAACACAAGAATAAAAATATAAAGTTATAGATTACAAGTAAAAAATTTTTCTCTTTAAACTTTAATATTAAAATTTAATTTTTTGTCTTTACTTAAGCCTAATTAATCAAAGTTTTATAAGTAATGATGGCTGAAAAAAGAAAGAGATATGAGATATGTATATATTCAACCAGTATACTGTTGCAGGGTTGGGTTTGTGACATTACAAGCATCAAAAACTGGTTTAAACTGTCAAAAACCTATGACGAATAAATAAGTCTTAATCACAATAGCTATTAAAAAGGAAGAAACTTGTCTTCAAGCAAATTTAAACGGTAATTCAATATTCAAATTATGTTTTAATTGTGAAATGTATATTTATTAATTAGAACAATTACATTTTAAAAAAATTATATATGCACTTATAATAGTTCAGTTTTTCAATTGAAAAATTAGCATTTTGGTTAATTTTCTTTTTTTCTTAAATTTCAGAATGCATTAATACCAAGTTTTAATGTAAAAATATTTTTACATTAAAACTAAATATTTTTACATTATTTAGTTTTAATGTAAAAATATTAGTTTTATTATTAGAATATTTAATATTATAATTATTTTTATTGTATATATTATTATATATATCGCTATTTTTGGCAGTTATAATGTATGATAATTGTCATCGTAATAACATCAAAAGTAGTGGTAAATATTAATACAGTACAACCTCCCAAATCCGGTATCGTTCAGGACACGGCAATTCCGGATTTGGGAATTTTCCGGATTTGAGAGGTTTTTAAATAACACTACAAAATTTTAGGAGAAAAAAAATAAACACACTAAAAAAAAAGTAAAATGGTTTAATTATTAAATAAACCTAAATACAGGGCATATAATTACATTATAATTTAAACATTTCAGTCAATAATGTTTGTTGTTTTAATTTCAGCTTATTATAAATATTTTCTCGAATCCTATATAGTGACATAATTTCATGTTCCGAGATAAAATTCCGGTGTTCTAAGCCTAATATTGTTTAATCTAATGATTTTATTAGGTCTTCCGTTGACATTCTGAATCAATTTCACGATCGCTGTCATCATAACCTTTGTTATTTACAACACTATGAATAATTTCAGAATCGCTCATGCTGCATTTACACATTTGCGATCGCACCACCTGTAACACCGCATTTACACAGTCGCGATAGCGGCGAGTCGAATTGAGGGGAGTGAATGTGTAAACGGTGTTTTCGCCAATCGTGGCGCTCGCTTCGGGAGTGGTTTTCTGGCACGAGTCAAAGTGGCGAATGGCGCCGGGGGTCAAAGGTGAGAATGGCGACGGGAAATCTTGTTCACAGCAAGAGGCGGGAATGTGAGTTTGGTCACTCGCGTCAATGCAGGTACGTGACTAATGTCTCGCAAATGTCTTGCGGGTGGCTCGATCGTGAATGCAAATGAAGCACAAGACATTCGCGAGACATTAGTCACGTTCCTGCATCGACGCGAGTGCCCGTTCTCACATTCTCGCCTCTTGCTGTGAACAAGACTTCCCGTCGCCATTTTCCCGTTTGACGCCCGGCGCCATTCGCCACTTTGATTCGTGCCAGAAAACTGCTCCCGAAGCGAGCGCCACGATTGGCGCGGAGAAACGGCGAGAACACCGTTTACACATTCGCCCCCTCCCGCGATTCGACTCGCCGCTATCGCGATTGCGTAAATGCGATGTAAGAGAATAAACGATCGGCACATTTTCATCGATGTCTAAAACTTCCTGTATGACCAATTATCCAAGTTAATATTGCCTTTATTCGCATATTCTACTAATTCTGCCATTTCAGCTTCTTTCTCAGATACTTGAAAGCCCTCAAAATCGCTGCTATCACTTCCTTGAAAGTAAGCGCAATTTTTTACCGATCATTTTCGTAGCGACATCTATCGGTAAAATAGAAAAGTAAAATTGGCCATTTATTAAAGCATTCCGGATTTGGGAGGTTTCCGGATTTGAGAGGTCCGGATTTGGGAGGTTCTACTGTATTTACATTGTATTTTGGACCTAAATTTCTTAATAAATTTAGAAAAATTAATTGAGCTTAATATATTTCGAACAATTCGCATTCAAATAGGACATTTTGATGCAAAAATAATTGCTACAGAGATTCTAAAACTAAAAGTAAATTTATGGAAGTACTAGCTCGGGCTTCGCCTAGCTACTCTCAAGCCATCCGTGTAACATATTTATGTACGTCGGACCCCACAAAAGAAAAAAAAGCCCTCAAATGTATTAAATCAAAGTGAATAAATCAAATCAATTCCTTTCAATTTTCATTCCCGTCGCTGCCGACAGATGGCAGCACCACTGCAAAAGATGATTTGGTTTCTCAGCAGTGAGTGATTTTAGATTGAAAATATCTCTAAAACTATTGAATTAACAGAATAAGTGTACGCAGAAAAAATTGTCAGTTTCCGAAGCTCTTTCCAAATATGTAACATTTATGTACTTTCATGAGAAAAAAAATACATCGATTTCCCTGCATATTTGTCGGCCATTTTTTTTCGAGGATCGGTGCACGCCCGGATGAGTTACGGTCACGTGATCCGACTTCTCCCTGTCCCTTTATTAGTATAGAAAACAAGAGTATAAAAATAATAGTGGTAAATGTATTATTACTTATTAAGTAATAATTATTACTTAATAAGTAATAAAACATTAAGCTTATTAAGCTTAATTTATTATAATACATTAAGCTTAATTTATTTTGAACAATTTGCATTCTAATAGGACATTTTTATGCAAAAATAATTGCTGAAGAGATTCTAAAACTAAAAGTAAATTTATGGAAGTATAACAAAGAGTATAAAAATAATAGACCACTATTATTTTTATACTCTTTGTTATACTTCCAAAAATTTACTTTTAGTTTTAGAATCTCTGTAGCAGTTATTTTTGCGTAAAAATGTCCTATTAGAATGCAAATTGTTCGAAATAAATTAAGCTTAATTTATTATTAAGAAATTAAGATCCAAAATACAATGTTTTGGAGGGGAATAGTACATCCTTTAGAGGTCTAAAATATCTAAATCGCGTACCCTCCACATCGAAATTTTCGCTCTTATAGACGTCCTATACATAGGGTTGCCATCTGTCCCGGAATTGGAATCGCTGTCCCTGATCCCGGATGAATGTAAATTGTCCCGGAATGTAGCGGAAACTATTCCAATTTTTAAAAAAAATTGAAATTGACATCGTGTAAATCCGTTGAACGTTGTGACTTCGTAGTAATCCGACAGGCAGCGTGAACGTCACAGACTAAAATTAAAGTTTCCACGAAATTTATTTACAAGATCAATTTATATACTGTCCGACCACAGTGCGAAGAACCACGGTTGGCATAGTGCTAAGACGATTCTATTCACGCTGTAGGTAAGGCTGCTGAGGAAGAAGGGGGAAAAGTCTCGTATTCTCTCGACATTCTATAGAATCGGTTTCTAACTGCGCTTGCTTGCTTTTTTCCTCGTCTGTTATTTTGATTATTATATTAAAATTAATGGATCCTTTACCCAACACAACTGCTCGGAATAATCCGTTCTGTTGAAAATCAACGTTCATTTTCTCTCCTTATGCTCTTTACGGCACGCGTGCGCACACATGTTAATTATGACGTCATCATATTTTCCCTCTGTACGGTAACGCTCTGTGAGTGGTAGTAGAAGGAGAATAATGTTGCTCTCTGTAACATGCTTCTATGTTAAGTTTTGTGGAAATGTTTCTTAGTCCTATTAAATGTTTTGCTACTACTCTGCTGCTATTTTTACTCTGCGTGACTAAATTCCCATAATGGGTTATGGGCCCAGACAGCAGCTATTCCCTGCGTTATAAGAAGCATGATTATTTTCATTCGACGTACTACCATTCGAAGAATTTTTAAGCCTAACGAAGCGCGCCGCGCTGTGCTATTTGACTTATGATTTCTAGGCTGTGAAAATCTCCGCGAACAAAATGTCGCAATTGAGTACGATCGAAAAATTAGGCTAGGACAATTTTGATTCCTGGAAGCTGCAAATTGAAGCTGTTCTGATAAAAAATGACCACTGGGAGTATGTGATTGGAAAAGAAACGAAACCAGAAGCTGGCACCTCAAATGAAAAGAAGTGGATTCAACATGATCAAAAAGCCCGTGCTGACATTATATTATCCATACAACCAAGTGAATTGTGTCATGTGAAACACTGTACAACTTCAAATGAAGTATGGAACAAACTGAAAGAAGTTTATGAATCAAAAGGACCGGTGAAGAAGGCTTCATTATTAAAATCTCTGTTATTCCGAAAAATGAAAGAAAACGAAAGTATGATTGAGCATATAAATATTTTCTTCGAAATTGTTGACAAGCTCAAGCAAATGGACATTGATGTCGCTGATGATCTACTTTCGATTTTGCTTCTTTACAGTATCCCTGAAAACTACGAAAATTTTAGATGCGCAGTCGAAGCACGAGTTGAGTTACCGAAGCTGGATGCTCTGAAAATTAAACTCCTAGAAGAATGGGAAGCAAGAAAAGGAAAAGGATGTCCTGAATCTCAAAGTACTTACTATAGTACAGAAACAAAAAGGAATATTCAAGAACAGAAGAAAAATGACAAATATCGGTCATATCCGAATAGGAATAACTTTTTTGAAAGAAGTTATAGAAATTTCAAGTGCAATTATTGTCACAAGCCAGGTCACAAGGCCTCCGAATGCAGAAGGAAAATATCTGACAGAAAAGCTGCTTCAAATAAAGGAAATCCCAGTTCCATGATGGCTACAAGTTATGATGATCCAATTACAATGGCCTGCAAAGAAAATCTTCAACAAGCATCATCCTGGTGCTTAGATAGTGGCTCAACGTCCCACATGTGCAACGATAAGAATTTATTCACAGAATTTTATCCTCAAGAAAATTCGAGAATTCAACTCGCTGTGGATAAAAGTGCTGAAGTCATCGGTATCGGTAAAATTCTTATTACTGTACCTACTGACAACGGTAAGACTTATCTTACTTTAAATAATGTGCTGTGCGTTCCGGAGCTAAAGTGTAATTTAATATCAACCTCCAAGGCCGCTGCAAACAACCGTTCTGTAATTTTTAAACAGCGGTATGCTAAAATATTAGAACCGAACGGTTCTACTCTTGTGAAAGCTATCAGAAGAGGTGATCTTTATTATATAGAACCCTTCATCGAAACAGCTGCTGTTGCCAAGGTAGGTGACTTTCAAAAATGGCATCTTAAATTAGGACATTTAAATGAAAATGACTTAAAGAAACTGAAATCTGAAAATATGGTACGAAATTTAAATTTTAATGATTATGAATCTTTAAAAGATTGTAAGATTTGTATAGAAGGCAAACAATCAGTCAGACCATTTCCCAAAGTATCAAAATATGAAAGTGCTGATTTATTAAATCTTATTCACTCTGATTTATGCGGCCCTATGCCTGTACCATCTCATGCTGGTTCTAGGTATTTTGTGACTTTTATTGATGACAAATCGCGTTATGTCGAAGTTAGTTTTTAAAAACCAAAGACGAAGTCAAAAACGCGTTTATAAAGTTCAAAGCTGTCGTAGAAAATCGTTTGGATAAGAAAATAAAAGCGCTGAGAACAGACAATGGTCTAGAATACCTGGGGGAAGAATTTAATAAATATCTTGAACAATGCGGAATTAGGCGTGAAAAATCAAGTCCCATGACACCACAACAAAATGCACGAGCAGAGCGAATGAACAGGACTTTAGCTGAAATGGCCAGATGTTTATTACTACAATCCAATTTGCCGCAAACATTTTGGGCAGAAGCGATAAATTGCGCTGCTTATATTCGAAACAGGTGTCCCTCTAGATGTTTAACTGAAACCAAAACTCCATTTGAATTATTTCTTGGCATCAAGCCAACTGTCTCTCATCTTAAAGTATTCGGACAAAAATGTTTTGTATTGAATAAGAGATCAAAAGGCAAGTTTGATCCTAGATCGGCTGAATATATATTTGTAGGATATTGCCATCAATCTAAAGCTTATCGCCTGTGGAATAAAAATTCTAGAAAAATTGTTATAAGCCGCGATGTTCATTTTATCGATGAGTTTGAAAGTAATTTACCAAAAAGCGAAGAAATAGAGCTAATTTTTCCATTTAAAGAGTCTCCCAATTCAAATCAAAATGAAAAAGAGAAAATTACCCATGATGCACCCTCGCCTGTGCAAGAAATACTTTCTGATGAAGGGGAAACACAAATTTCCGACCCACCTACAGCTGGCAGGGCGCCAGGTCGACCCAAAATATTACGCAATGGTCAACGAGGAAGGCCTCGTAAGCAATATCGTGGGAAAGATGTAGAAAAAGCCCAAACAATTTTGCATGTTTCGTCTACGGATAACAGCCCATCAGTTAGTGAAGCGATCTCGGGTCCATTTAAAGAGGAATGGTTAGAAGCTATGAAAAGTGAATATAGTTCACTAGTAAATGAAAACGCATGGGAATTAGTAGAAAAACCAAAACATAAAAAAATCATTGGTTGTAAATGGGTGTTAAAAACAAAATATAAACAATATGGAACTATCGAAAAATTTAAAGCTAGGCTAGTAGCCAAAGGCTGTTCACAGAAACCGGGAATTGATTATGAAGAAAACTTTTCTCCTGTTGCCAGATTAAGCTCAATTAGAACTGCAATCGCATATGCAATTCAAAATGGTTTCACAGCATATCAATTAGATTTTAGAATGGCATATGTAAATGGTGATTTGAATGAAGAAATCTATATGGAATTGCCAGAAGGTTTTGAGGATGAATCTAATACTGATAAAGTCTGTTTGTTAAAAAGATCCCTTTACGGTTTAAAACAATCTGGTCGGAAATGGTTTAAGAAATTGGATGAAAAATTAAAACAAATGAAATTTGATTCTTTAAATTCTGATAAATGTGTTTACATTTCAAAATCATCAATTGAAGCAATTATTATCGTGTATGTAGATGATTTAATAATTCTTACTAAAAATGAACACGATTATAAATACATTAGGGATGAATTATCCAACTCATTTAAAATGAAAGATATGGGTCATTTGCATTACTGTTTAGGCATAGAATTTATGCAAAACAGGGATAAAATCGTGATTACTCAGAAAAAGTATATTGAAGATATTCTGTGCAAATTTAATATGCAAGATTCAAAAGCAGTGTCTACACCTTTAGATAATAATGTGAAACTCACTAAAGATATGTGTCCTGAAACTGAGGAAGAAAAATCCGAAATGAAAGACATACCCTATCGCCAATTAATAGGATCGTTAATGTATTTATCAGTAGCAACTAGACCAGACATCACACACGCTATGAACTTTTTAAGCCAATTCAACAACAATCCAGGAAAACCTCACTGGTTAGCAGCCAAAAGAATTTTAAGATACCTGAAAGGTACCAAATTACAAGGACTGTGTTTTCATCGTAATCCAGAACCTTTAACTGGATATGTTGATGCTGACTGGGCATCAGACGTTAATGACAGAAAGTCCTTTACCGGTTATATTTTTAAGTACGCCGGTGGTGCTATATCCTGGGAGTTAAGAAAACAACGAACTGTTGCGTTATCGACAACCGAAGCCGAATACATGGCTTTAACAGAGGCTGCCAAGGAAACTCTACACTTACGACGATTCTTAGATGAACTTTCACCCGGAACAGTAACAGCTCCTACTGACATCATGTGCGACAATCAGTCTGCTCAAAAACTGACGCGAAACCCTGTTTTTAAAGCATTTAAGGTTCTCGAACCAAACACATTGATATACGCCATCATTTCGTGCGAGATGTCCTGAATGATGGAGAGATTAATGTTAAATACATAGCATCAGAAAACATGCCTGCTGATATTTTAATGAAGGCATTAAATGCAGACAAGCATAAAATGTGTTGTAACTTAATTGGATTAAGTGTTTTAAATCTTTAATATCATCCCGTATCCTTTTCAGTATAATAATTAGTGTATGTAATGATGTGTTTTTATTGCATTTAAGTATTAACTATTTGTATTTACATTGTAATGTTTAATTTGTTTACATTATTATAGAAGTTTTGAATTCGCAAGTATAATAAGTTTTGTAATGTAAGTCTGCATATATTTCATAAGTTTTCTTTACTGAGTGAAATATGCATAAATTGTATTCTCATAGAAAATGCACGTTGTGAGGGGGAATTGTTGAAAATCAACGTTCATTTTCTCTCCTTATGCTCCTTACGGCATGCGTGCGCACACATGTTAATTATGACGTCATCATATTTTCCCCCTGTACGGTAACGCTCTGTGAGCGGTAGTAGAAGGAGAATAATGTTGCTCTCTGTAACATGCTTCTATGTTAAGTTCTGTGAAAATGTTTCTTAGTCCTATTAAATGTTCTGCTACTACTCTGCTGCTATTTTTACTCTGCGTGACTAAATTCCCATACGTTCCGTAGTGATTGTAAACGTATAATACACAATGTAATTAAATTGTGTGATAAAGAAGCACTAGAAGGAAATGTTATTGTTCCGATTTCGCAATCACTAAAGAGATATAGTGAAATGACCGGGATATCGATGTCCAGAGTAAAAAGAATACGCAGAGAAGCAAAGGATGAAGAAACTCCAAAATTTGAATCTCCGAGAAAACGTCAGAAAAAAAGAACCACCGAAAACGTAGCTTTAGATAATTTTGATTGTGATGTAATCCGAAAATATCCACTCCTATAACACTCCTATTTTTTAAATAGATTTGCTTCTTTCTTTTATTATTTTGAAATTATTATTCACATATTCGATCAAAAATAAGTTTTCAAAAATAACTTTAAAATTGCGGACAAAAAGCAGTCTGAAATACATTCCGTATTTCAAACACATCCGAAAATATGACGTTTTCCCCTATTTTCTAAGTAGACTAGCTTTTCTCGCGCATGCGTAACAGCTTCCAGGGACTTTGCTTCCGTGGTCGGACAGTACGCAATCATTTGATCAGTTGTATTGCTTCAACGCGCGATGCAGCGCGCGTTAGAAAACGCGCGTTGCAACGCTCTCATGTGGACTTGAGATTCGAAAGTTTTGCGTTTGTTTTAACATACTCATTTTGAATATTTTTCATGCATTTCTGTTTTGTCATTAGTACGCAATTTTTAATTAAAGCTAAAATTATTTATAATCGAAATCTTGTTCTTCATCTGACACGTTTTCCACACATTTGTAATTTTTAAAAATGCTATTGCTGGAAATGTTGTTTATAACATCTGGTTAGAAAATAGGTTGCCACTGTGAAATTAGGTGTTGGCGGGCGGATATTACGCCAAGGAAAAAAAGCTGCCAAGTTTCAGCTATAATACGTAAGTACCATATAGGGTACATACATATATTGTGGCGTCACTGTAAGTAGGTAAGGCGATTCTCTCTGAGGCGTTGCTAAAAATTACTACTATGGGGTCCATAACAAAGTAAGCCAGAGTTCTAATTAAGAAACGAAGGCCGATTTTTTAAAACAAACACTTAACGAGGAAATTTATTTACAAACAGAAAAATTTAACGTAGATTGTGTAGATTTAACGTAGATTTTGTAGATTTACACGTACGCTCCAGGACCCATTCTCGGGCCCAAAAACACAGCCTAGAAACAAACACGTCTACTCAGCTCGGATTCTATACAGCGTCTCTCGTTGAATGTCTGGATTTTCAGCCGGGGTGGGGAGGCCGGCAGATTATAGGCTGACAGCTCTTCTTAGTGTTGAAACTTTATCGCCCGCCGAATGCCACTCGCATGAAGTTATCGCTAAGAGAAAGACAGCTTTATCACGGGGGTGAAACCATTTTCGGTTTACCAAACAGTCATCAGCACCACTTGCTAGGGAAATAAACACACAGCTGTGTTTCGTGAAATCTGTGAGGTCGTGGGAAAAAATAACCCATACTGGTAGTACGCTACAGCTCCTCCACGCTCCAGGAAACTTTTTCTTCGCAGAGAAAAAAGTTGGTCCGTCGAACACACGCGAGCACAAGTGGCACAGTTTGTGCACCGCATACAGAAGAGTTGACGCAAGATCACATAAACAACACCACTCTTAACACCCAAGTTGCAAACAAAATTGAACAAAGCATATAACCAAAAATTTTGAAAATTTAATAACCTATTAAATTTGAGTTCAGTGCATTTATTTTGTACGGGATGTCATTCTCAATAAAACCACTTAAATTCCATAAATCAATATTCTTTCACTGATAAGAAACAAAAATAATACTAATAAACACTTAAATACACATACCAAAATACAACAATCATATACCTTTCTATTGCATGAAAAAAAATCAATTTAATAACACATACAAGCAATATAAGGTAAATCAACCTCCGGTGTATTTAGTCTGGATTTTCAACATGGGCTATCCACTTACTAATACTTAAAAAATACAAAAACATGATGCCCATGTGAACCACAGGTGGATGCATAGTGCAACTCATTCCAGGCTTACAATCCGAAACGAAATACAAGTCAATCAAATTCTCTCCCGACCGATCTACCTCCGAAATCAACTCTTTGCACTTCCTCATCACCTCTCCCGACGCAAGATGTTTACTTCCTAACCCGTAAGAAAAACCGGAACTCTATAATTTGGCCCTTGCAGGTAACCCTGATCTCTTAACCGAAATTCCAGCTTGTGAAACGACCACTGAATTCGCCATCTCTATCTCTATCGATATCTCCTCTCCCAAATTCCTTTCTAAACTTAACACCCTTTTACTCTCATATTCTCCATCTTCTCTCATATCCTTTAGTCCCTTTTCAATTCCGAAATTTTCTAATTCTCCCGGGATCACTAACAATTCTCCTAAGTCTTCGTTTTTATCATTCAAACGTGAGTCGTTTCCATCGGGTTCATCGACCTCCTGCCCTAACAGTAACTTTTCCTTCCTTTCCCCGAAACTCTGCTGGCCTTTCTCAGATACCCCCCGAAAGTTTTCAGAACACAGCAAGGTTACTCCCTCATTTTCCTCTGTCGTAATTTTTCCCGACTCAACTAGACTTTCCCCTTTCCCCGCCACACAAATTCGTGGAGCAGGGTCCGCTCCCCGATTGTTTTCACAGCAAAAATCTACCTCTTTCTTCTCGGACTGAGAACCTATTTTTCCCCCGGACGGCTTTTCCGCTTGCGGAATATCTGCAGAGTCTACTTGAGTCTTCTTCCCCTCTTCCATTTGCTCAGAATCATAATTCCCTGTTTCCCTTACCGTATTCTGGGGTCGCCAAACGGGCTTGAGATATAATTCGCGATTTTTTCCAATTCGAAAATCCTATCTCTTCGCTCTTGTTCAATAGCAAAAATCCTATATATTTCCGCTTTCTCCATAGCAAAAATCCTATCTCTTTCCACCTTCTCCCTTTGCCTAGTAGCTTTTTCCTGCTGTAGTCTATCTTGCATAATGGTCTCAAGAAGACCCCTAACAAATTTCTCCTCATGACTTGGACTACTCTATTAATTCTTTTAGATGGATTATTAATGCATCTGGGGCGGGCTGTTGACCCAACCTCATCGCCAAAATTTTCAAATCTGTTTTTCTCCCTCTGCTTAGGTAAGCCATTTTTACACACTGTATCAATCACAAATTTATAAGCACAAATCAGGAAAATAAAAAAAAACTCAAAATAACTAACACCTTCAATTAAATTTCCTTAGTGAAACCATGTATTTTACAATGGGATCATACACATAAACAAACAAAATACCAAAAATTTCATATATAACACTTAGCTTAACTTTTCCAAAAATGCAATAATAACTTTTCCAAAATCAAAACATTAGTTTAACCTTTTTAACATTCCATAACACACAAAAATACTTCTACATAGCAAGTCGTTAATTTATCGTTTATCCCGCTACTATAATTGAGATATACAGCTTGTATATTTTCCACAAAGGCACTAGTTTAGTCAACCTTTTTTTTAAAAACTCAATTAATAACCAAGTAGCAAACGTTAATTAACACCTATACCGCTACAAGCATTAACCGTAATATATACAATTTGTATATCCAACACACAAAGGCACTAGTTTAGTTGACCTTTGGAAACAATTAGAACCTTCTAATTAACAACGTTAGTTAACGTACAAAAACTCTCAATACATGCTTTAAAAAATGGTCGAGAGAAAAAAAAATACCACTGTATCTATTTTTTATAAACAAACAGTTTGCAACAGGTAGCTTACCCACAATATAACAAAAACTCAATAAGAACTGTTTCAAAAAAAATTATCGAGAAAAAAATACCACTTGTATCTATTTTTTTTAAAGCAAACAGTTTGCAACAGGTAGATTACCCACACATATAAAAAAAATTCAATAAGAACTGTTTTAAAAAGTTATCGAGAAATAAAAATACCATTGTATCTATTTTTTAAAACATTTTAAACAATACAACCAAGGTAGTTTTTACCCTCCATAAGAATTACTACCACTTCATACAGCAACATCGCTAGTAAGCAATTCACACGTTATATATAACAAAATACTAAACAATTGCACTGATATGTATTTTTCCAGCAATTCATCACAACTTAAAACTTAAAATTATTTCCGAAAAATACCTATCCAAAAAAAAAATCAATGCAACTTTGAGTATGTAAAAGCAGTACTCACCCCTTTCTGCAGGCAACAGCAGAAGAGTCATTGGTCACTCGAAGGCACTCACCGCAACACGGATGACACATTAATACACTTTTACTTCCAGTAGATCTTGACCGTAACACGAATCCACACAAACCGAAAACTGCATCAGACGCGAAACATTCTCAATTTCACTGCACAGTGGAAAACACGGGGGTCAAAAAACCCCTGAAAACACCCCTCTTCGAGAAGGAATTCATTCTTGACCGCACCATTTACAACGCAGGAGCATCGGGGGGCTACTCACTCCGTTCTACCTCGACGGTGGGTCGATCATCTCTTAACTTTCGCAGAGCACTGCTACGGCGGCGTTATAAAATCTGCACATTCTATGGGTCCGAGAAAAATGACCCGCAATTTGGCATACTGACTCTGCTTTCAAAACCGGATACGGATCCGACCGCTGATCACCAATTAAGGGTAAGCTGTGGCGTCACTGTAAGTAGGTAAGGCGATTCTCTCTGAGGCGTTGCTAAAAATTACTACTATGGGATCCATAATAAAGTAAGCCAGAGTTCTAATTAAGAAACTGTTAGCGTACATGTTAAAAACATGCACGTCAACACTTCTTATAATTTATATTTAAATAGCAGAGTTTAAAAATGTGCAGTAAAAGCTATTTTAAAAAAGGTATACGCTAAAACCATTAAAGTTGTTCAAAATCATGTATAGACGACAAGACTTTTTAACAATAACTAAAAGTTTATTCATTTGAAAAACTGGTTAAGAATTAGATAAAAACAACAATATCAACATCTTTCTTCTTACTAATAGTACTGGGGTTTTCTTTAAATCATTTTTAAAACAAACATTATATTTTATCATACTGTGATGGACTATCACAAGAATTAATATATAGCTAATACAAAACGTCTTACTCTAGACAGGCTTGATACTTCATCCCAAGATACTTCATCGGCTCAAGAAGCTTGCGATAATGTGTGTATCCTTGATGTCGTGATGCCCCTTTTTCTCGAGAGTGTTCGCCGCTTATATACACTTAACAAAAACCGATAATCAAAATATCGGGTTGATTTACATCACTTCACTTGAAAAATGCTATTGGCTGGTAACTGAAGATTTGTGTTTAATTATGACGTATGGCAGATTGCCAGACATGACGTAATCTAAACGAAACTTACGTCGTTGATTCGATTTAGTTATTAATTGAATCGCCTTTAACTTGAATCGGTTTAAAAATGGAAATGCAGAATATAACGTCAAACTTCGGAAAGGCAAGTAATTAATGAATCTTCATATTGGTTCATATTGCTAACAGAAACGAAGGCCAATTTTTTAAAACAAAAACTTAACGAGGAAATTTATTTACAAACAGAAAAATTTAACATTTAAGGTTCCAACATATTCAACTAAATCCCGTGTAGATTTACACGTACGCTCCAGGACCCATTCTCGGCCCCAAAAACACAGGAGCCTAGAAAAAAACACGTCTACTCAGCTCGGATTCTATACAGCGTCTCTCGTTGAATGTCTGGATTTTCAGCCGGGGTGGGAGCGGGGCGGCAGATTATCGGCTGACAGCTCTTCTTAGTGTCGAAACTTTATCGCTCGCCGAATGTCACTCGCATGAAGTTATCGCTAAGAGAAAGACCGCTTTATCACGGGGGTTAAACCATTCTCGGTTTTCCAAACAGTTACCAGCACCACTTGTTAGGGAAACCGCCCGATAAACACAGCTGTGTTTCATGAAATCTGTGAGGTCATGGGAAAAAATAACCCCATACTGATAGTACGCTACAATATATATATATACACTGCTGGCCACTGTAAATGCAACACCCTGAAGTAAACATGCAAATATCATGAAATTTACAACATGCATTAGCGGAGGTGAGATATGCAAATGATTAGAATTTCAGCGCAGACGCACATCACGAGCGCCTGTGGCGCCACTTCAAAGCGCTATTTAAGACTTGGAGATTTCGACGATTTCAAGTTCGGCAATTGTGTTTTTCTTGTGGTTTTTTTTAAAAAAACGATCAATTATGCCTCATCGAAAACAGCGATCATCTTTTGATCAAGTATCCGAGTTCGACAGAGGAAGGATAGTGGCCTACCGAGATTGTGGATTATCTTTCAGGGAAATCGGTAGTCGTGTTGGAAGAAACCAAACAACTGTAATGCGGATATGTGATCGTTGGATGCAGGAGGGTACGACGAACCGGCGTGTTCGATCGCATCCACCTCAGCGCACCACTTCACGTGATGACAGGCAAATTGTGCGCATGGCAGTGACGGATCGCTCAGTCACATCACGAACCATAGCACAGCACATGCAGTCTGTAACGCATCATCCAGTGTCTGCGCGTACCATTCGACGCCGTTTACAGCAGAGTGGTCTGTCCGCAAGACGTCCATTGTTTTGTCTACCCTTGACGCAGAACCACAGACGTCTCCGCCGCCAATGGTGCGATGACAGAAGGATGTGGACGGCAGAATGGAATGAAATTGTCTTTACTGACGAGTCACTCTTCTGTCTGCAACACCACGATGGTCGCATTCGAGTCTTAAGACACCGTGAAGAGAGGATGCTGAACAGCTGCGTTATGCACCGCCACACTGGTCTTGCACCGGGTATTATGGTATGGGGTGGTATTGGATATCACTCTCGCACACCTCTAGTACGCATTGCCGGTACTTTAAACAGCCAGCGCTACATCTCCGAGGTGTTGGAGCCAGTTGTCCTTCCTTACCTTCAGGGCTTGCCCACAGCCATATTTCAACAGGATAATGCGCGACCACACGTGGCACGCATTGTCCAACGGTTCTTCGTCAATCGCCAGATTGAATTGCTTCCCTGTCCGCCTCGCTCTCCGGATCTTTCGTCGATAGAAAACATGTGGTCCATGGTTGCTCTACGATTGACCCAGATTCCATCCCCAGCTGCCACAGCAGATCAACTTTGGCAACGTGTGGAAGCTGCTTGGTCTGCTGTACCCCAAGAACTCATCCAAAGTCTCCTTGAATCAATGCCGAGGCGTGTGGCAGCGGTGATCTCCAACAATGGCGGCAACTCTGGCTACTGATTTTGGCAGGAACCACACTTCACAGAAGTCTATAAATTTAATCATTTGATACTTGGTCAACATGTTATCTACAAAATAAACTTTGTTGTGATATCTCTTGTCTTTCTTGGTGTTGCAATTTGGGTGGCCAGCAGTGTGTATATATATATGCTTTTTTGAAGATACAGATTGAATATGTTCTGATTTGAAAATGGTTGACAAAATATAAGCACTTTGTAGCAAAACAGTTATTTATTTAACAATAGATAAACGTTTGCAATATATGCAACAAGTGGTTTCATACTCACTAACAAGTGTTCCTAGGTGCAGATAAAAACTACAATTATAAAAGTACACAAAGACCATTTTAATAGTTTTAGGATCGAGTCGCGACCCACTAGTGGGTCGTGACCCACCGGTTGGGAACCGCTGACCTATAGTATATAAATATCACATTTCGTACTTAATTAAACGATGATTATTTATTGATTTCGAAAACCTTCAGGAAAGTTCTTCGAAAGTTATCGTGAGTGGGAGAATTTAAAATGCTTCAAATCAAAAAAGTCAAATTCATAAATATCTCTAAATACTTACTGATCTCTAGCAGAGCATGTTGAGTTTTTAAAAACGCAAACCAAGATTTGAGAAAAAAAATCAGGAACAAACTTAAACACAATATGGTAAATTTTAATTTTTCATTGATGCATGAACACAAGCTTATATTAATCCAGACAAATCGTAATAGAACGTCTGTAATTGAGAAGGCTTATGAGCATCTCAATCCTCTCGTTTGATTAAGTTGAAATTTTCGAACAAAAAAGTACCAATATCTTACGTAGACACACAGCTCGTCACTCTCACAAGAAAACTAACTTTTCTAACAATTCCAAAATGATTTGGCATCTTTTTCGTATACAGTTTTGATATACAAGGTTAACATACAATGATTATCATAATATTCTATTTGAATACGGATATCGCCCTCTTGGCAGATTTTGGCATTGCAGCATTCGAAACTGAATAATATTTATTGTTTTTCTCGTTAAAAACGGCATTTCCAGGCGTAATCTTTTCAAAAATCATAGATCTTGAATATTTAAAGGTTTACATAGTAGGGATTCCGCCAAGTATGAATAGATTTCGAATAAAAGTCTCCGCAAAATAGTGGCCATGTTAAACTCCATAGGGTTTCTTAGTTTTGTTCTCCAAAGGTCTCCAAGATGGCCGCCTCACTCCGATGGCGTTTCTCTTGTGATTTCGATAATGTCTCTTCTATTTCATCTTCTCGGATAGTTTTTATTATGTCATCGTCGCTCAGTTTTCCACAGACTTCCACGTATTTATCTACCCTCACATATTCAGAAAAAGTAAGTTATCACAGTTAATTTTTTTTAATTCAGGAAAATCTGTATCAATATTGTCACATTCTTCGATAGGATTGTTCTCTTTGGCGTGCATGAATTTAGAATGACGAAAGCAATTACTAATTGTGCTTTCTTTAACATTATCTCATGCGGCGTATAGATCATTTATAGCTGTCAGCAGAGTAATGTCGGAATTTTCACCACAATCTAAAGAAAAATGAATTGTTTTTAGAGTCTGTTACGATAATTTGTTTTAAGATTCTGGATTATTCCTTGATCCATTACTTGCAGCTTCGCAGTTGTGTTTGGTGGCAAATATTCAACCTGTATAGAACTCAGTTCTGGAAGGTTATTGTGGCAAGTTGCGTTATCCACAAATAAGAGAATTTACGCTTTTGCCTCAAAAACTGCTTATCTATTCCTTTTAACCAGTTACTGAAGATGTCTTGTGTCATCCATGCTTTTATATTGGATACATAATCAACTGGCAGTGTTTTAATTCCTTTAAGACTTCGTGGATTCTTGGACTTTCCAGTCACTAATAATTTAAGCTTTTCGCTTACATCTATATTAGCAGAAACTAAAGCTATAATCATCTCTTTACTGCTTTTACCTCCTACGCAAGCATCCCCTTTAAAATGTAATGTCTTATTTGACAGGAGTTTATAAAAAAATGCAGTTTCGTCCGCATTGAAAATATCTTTCGGCAGGTAAGTAGAGAAAAGCCCTGGCAGTTTCCTACCGAAATTAGTGCATACGTCTTCGTTTACATCAGAGCCTTGGCCACATACAGTTTGATAAGAAATATTGTGCCTTGACTTAAATCGAGAAAGCCATCCATCACTGCATTTAAAACCTTCAATACCCATTCGACTTGCCAATCCGTTCGAAAAATGAAGGCTGCAATTGCTTCCCTTAAACCCATTCTTAATTATAAAAGTAGCCTGTCCATAAAAATGAAATTGTTATTATACAAGAGTTACTAGTTCCCATTATGACTTACGGCTCTGTCGTTTGGGGAACTATGTCTATCCACCAGCTACGGAGACTTCAAGTCCTTCAGAATAATGTATTAAAATACTCCATTCTCAATGCTCCTTATTACATCAGAAACGGCCGGATTCACAATGAACTCCGTATTCATCCTGTTCTCCCAGCCATTAAAAGGTTGGCGTATAAGTTTTACAAAGGTATTTCGACCATCCCTAATCCCATTCTGCATAATCTTCCAACTTATGATCCTGGCGTTGCTAGCTCGGCCAAACGGCCCAGAGCCTTATTACAACGTCCAGACATCTCGCTCCCTCCGTCTAAAAAGCGTAGGGTGCCTTTTCGGAATGGAATTAGGGACTCCTAAATTCTCGCCTCTAGGCCACGCCTCCCGGCTTTCCTTCCCTGCAGGTTTTAATTAATAACTTAATAAGTCCCGTGCATTTGGGCACGCGTTGGTTAACCATTCATTTTTAATTGATCCTTCTCTTAATTTCTTACTTTAGTCATTAATAGAGCCACTTCCTTCTATCCCTTGGACCAATTCCTTGGTCCACTATTCTCTCCATCCTTATGTAGCCTCTTACTTCTTCTCCCCGCCCACAGATGGCGCCAGGGAGCCCCCTCTCTATCCCATGTCAGGGTTCGCTCTACGCGAACACCACTTCTCGCCCAGTCATCGTCAAGGGTACACGCACTTATGTTGCACGCGATCTTGGTTTGCCTCACGCATTGGAGGTAACGAATATTTCTCGCCGGTCTCTAAGCCAGGACGATTATCGATCCGGGCTTTCAACCGACCGTCTTTTCCAAATTATGCAGCCTTTTGGCAAGTTTTAATCCGCAACTCCACTACATGAATTAATCCTTATCCGTTCGGAGCTTAAATCACGCGCTTCGCGCGTGCTAGGTACTCCGCAAACCAAACTACCTTGACCTTGATCGACTTGCCAATTCATCAGCCTTCGTCTGCACTAGAGGTCCATTCATCGGAAAATTTCGAGATCTAACATCCTGGAACCATAGCAGTAGAGCTTTTTCTAGATCTTCTTGGGACGCATTTCTCATGCGTTTCCTTCCTCTAGCAAATTTTGAATTTTCCCATGAATCTAAAATTGACTCCTTGTTTTTCAAATAAGTTGACAAGGTATTTTTTTTTTAATTTCATAGTCAGCTGCTAACTTTGTTTTACACTCACCATTCTCTGATTTCTTTAAAATTTCTACCTTTGTCTCCAAAGTTAGGGTTTTGTACTTTCCACGTGTAGCCATCCTGAATTTTTACACTTTCACGCCACACACTGAGAAAGAAAAACTAGATCACACTAACTTGTCTGCACTGCAGGCATAACTAACGCAGTTACCTAGAATCTGTAATAAAGACTGGTTTTTCTGAAATTCTAAAAAAATCGATACAAATAACGGAAAATCGCTTTGTTCGTTAAGCACTGATAAGAAGGACAATAGCCACTAACGTTTAGCGGAAATGCAATAGTCTAGGAATGCAGGCATGTGCCTCTTTACACAAAAGAAATACAGATAATTTTGACACACAACATAATAAATACAGCGTGTATTTTCTCCGTTAAACGAGAAAAACGAAATTTTTTTGTAAAATTTTTAGTTCGAATTAACCGAAGTGATAAAAATTTAGTTCTAATTAATGAGACATTTTTAACATTAATTCCAATACAAGTTTTTAGGGGCCTTTGGATTAGTTCGAATTAACCGAAAGTTCGATTTAACCGAGTTCGAATTAACGAGAGTCCACTGTATGTGTGTGTGTGTTTGTGTGTGTAAATATATAATTAACTTTCTATAATAGTTAAAATAAAAAATATATAAAATAAATTAAAAAAAAAACTGTATTTTAATTTTTTCATACATAAAAAGTTTCCTGAGAAAACTAAGTAATGGCTGACTGATAATGATGATGATGTTCAGTTTTGAGCTATTTGTGCCGGAATCGTCAGAGAAAAAGTTGGCAACCGTACCTATACAGCACCGCTTAGATATCGTAGATGTCTTATCAGGGCCCGATTTAGAAAATTCTTGACTATAGGCGGGATGGGCCCCCCTCCCTAACATTGATGTGGGCGTAAAATTTCCAAAATTGACACACACAAAAAATAATCATGAATCATTGTGAAAGTACCATTTTACCAAGAATTGGCTATTCGAAGTGTAGAAGCCTAGAACATTATCAAATAACAAAAAGCAATACAATATATTAACTTCATCATTAAAACAACAATACAATGCAACCAGAAAACCTTATTAATCCCTTATATACACTATAACATACATATAATGAACTATACATATAACTATACATATGATGAACCTATCAATCAAATTTGTAAGGATATATAAAAAAAAATTGCTATTAAAAAAGGTAAAATTAAAAAAAATTTAATTGGGAAATTTTGTTTTTAAAATAAAAATTTTGGGGGAGCCCCCAACATTCGGGGGGCCCCTAGGCCCGGGCCTACTGGGCCTAATGGAAAATCAGGGCCTGTGTCTTATGGATCTCAAAGAGAGCACACCTCGGAGCTCCTACAGAGCTCCATTCCACGTGATATAGATATTTTTCGACGTCTTAAAGAGGTACGCGTTTTTATGAGGTGAGGTATTATAGACGTCTAATAGAGATCGGTGTGTTGTGTGGGTTAATTTAAACATAACTAATTTATAATGATATATTTGAGCTTGTTTTGATGAACATATACGTTTTACATTTGGCTCTATATTAGTGCTACCCGAAGTTCATGGTCAAGACCCTTTAAACACGATAGTTTGTCATTTTTAATTAGAACCATTGTCGAAAACTTTGTTCGCATAAGTATGTCGTAGAAAAAGGGAGCAAAATTGCAATGGCCTTGTCAGAAATTTGAGGATATTCATCCTTAATTGAAATTCAGAAATCAGTCAATGACATTTCACTGAAGTTGAGTTTCAGCGTCCCGTCATTCAATTCTATATATACCTCTCAAATTTGAAGAGAAAGTGCTTCTATTGAATTTTCGGCATCAGCTAGGAAAGGATTTCTTATTCAATTGCATTGCTCCGTATTAATTGTGAAATAATAGTGATTAAATTTCTCTAGCAATAAACTTAAATGTTGTTGAGCCAGATTCAAAATTAATTGTTTGTTTTTAATCGTAAGTCCTTTCGAACATTTCTAGAGATACTTTTTATAACTCTTTCTTCCAAATTTCGAGCTTATTTTTAAAGCACATTAATTTGTCGGAACACGTCAGGTAATTTTCGCTTCGACCTTCCATTTTTCTATTCAGTTCATTCAGGTGCTCAAAGATATCAGCCATATACGCAAGTTTGGCCATCCAGGGATTATCTACAAAATGTTGGTGTAGTTCGGTCATATTTTGTTCTTAACAAAAAATCACGAACCTCATTGCGATGCTCAAACAATCTAGCCAAAACTTTGAACCATCCTTGAAAATGCTGGCACAATTACTCCATGAAATATAGGTTTTGAAAAAATCATCTGTTACTCGGAAAATTTCCACGCCGGTAGTTCGCTCTGGAAGCTCGTTGCAAAATAAATAGTGTTCTTCTATGGTGCCGCATCATCAGCTATCAGTTGTATTCGGTTTATAATGTGCGTTGAGTCATCAATCTGTAGTTTGAGGTTTAAAAGATTCAGGTGCCTAAAATATCAATCAAAATTACGATGGTTGCCACGTTTTCTTCAACGTCAAGGAGGAAGCCTAAATGCTCACTTGCTACTCTTTGATCACTAGTTGAAAAAACTCTTTGATGTCCTCCAATACTGCAAAAATTCTTTTAAGCACAACCCTTAGCCATCTCACATTGATGTGGAGAATCAAGTCGTCAAATTGAGCATCAGTCTCTTCAAGAAATGATTTAAATTGACGATGCTTAAGAGATGATTTTGCCCGTATAAAGTTAATTATTTGTATCACCGTTCGCATTTTATTCTGAAGACTGGGATTCAGACTGCAGCACAACTTTGATGAATAATACAGTGCACAGTGATTCGCCAAATACAAGCTAGGTGGATAAAAACATTTTATTCTACGATTTGATTGCTCTGGTTATGATGAATAATATTTTGTTGTTTTATTAAATAATTACGCATTTTTTGATAATTTAGAAGCTTGGGGAATATTTATAATAAAAAACTTAAGGGGGTCCAGGGCACATTTAAAAAAAAAATTTATTTATTGAGTTAAAATTTTGAATTTTTTGTCATGGTTAACCATATAATTTGTAAAAAAAAGCAAATCATAAAATGTCTCATAAAGGTTTTAAAAAATTTTATTTTTTAAATTAAAAAAAAGGGGGTTAATTTAAAATCATTATAACTCGAAATATTATTTGTCGAATTTCAAAATTTTTTCATTTAATTAAACAGAAATATATAAGTTTTAATCTTGATTCAGTATAATTTAAAAAATTAATTTTAAAAAATTAAAAATATTTAGAGTAAAAATTTAAAAAAAATATGTAACTGATTTTTTAAAAATCATATTTTAAAAAGTATTTTTTCATATTTTTTCAAATTTTCTGAATCAAAATTAAAGTAAAATAATTGAAAAAGACGTGTTCCAAGTTTGAACCATTTATCTTTAACGGTTCCTAACTTATAACAATTTAAAGACGAGAAATGGGGAAAAACCCCATCATGCAGCAAAACGCATTTAAAGGTTTAAACAAAGATTGCCTGCTATTACAATGTTCCACAACAAAAAAATAATATCTTCTGTTCTAATTAAGATAGAAACATGATTTAAGCGTCATTTTAAGCAGAAAAGAACAGAAAATTTTTTAATGCAATAAATTTTTTTTTTCGAAAATTTGAAGAATTTTGTGTCCTGGAAGTACGGAATCCTTAAGTATCCCTTAAGTACGGAATAAAAAATGTATTTAAAAAAAATCGCTATTGTTAGAAAATTATGTACGTAAATTAACGCAACACAAATTTTACAATAAAATTTACTCGTACTACTTATAATTTAGATTATAGAAATAAACAGAAAATTTAATTAGCAAATAATACTGAAGACTAATAATTATTATCATATGATTCATTATCTATCTCACAATCAGAAGAATCAGGTACTAAGTAACCTTCATCATCACACGGATGAACATCACTTGCTACCTGATGTGTTGGTATAGAAGGCAGGTCAATTAAATTCAGAACTTCCACCGGTAATTTCCCGGTTCTCTTTCTAGGAACTTCTTTGAGTGAGTTGATTACAGGATCGGACCTTATCGAAAGTATATTCAGCAAATATGTATTCTTTCATCTGAAGGGTAACACAACTTTTTGGACTTACATAGACTATGATTAGATGGGAACACTTGATGGCCCGCTTTCAATGACCACTTTCACGTCTGTTTATAAGACTGACTGGGGCATTTAGAGTTTACGTAATAAGCTAATGCCTCGTCACTGTTCAACTGTCTGCCACCACAAATAACATCACCAGATTTCCTTTTTTCTGAAGATTCCGAACTTTTTCTAATCAAAGTAGCTACGTTTCTGCGACCCGACAAACGATTTGGTACCTCAGCAGCTGTGGTCAACTCTCTAGCATATCGTGATCTCACTAACCCTACGTTTTCGGTTTTGAAAGATGAATCTTCAAAGTTCTTTTGGGGCCGACCTTGAGGCCGACTTTCTCCAGATGATAAGGAAACACAGAGTTCATGCATACTTATGTTAAATTCTATATCTGCACCTTCTAACCAACTTTAATTTTTATTTAAAAAACGGTCCATCACAGTGGCGTAGCGAGTATAACTGGCGCCCGGGGCACGATACCTTCTTGGCGCCCCCCCTTTCCGAAAAACATATAGTAATATAATATATAGTATTAGGGAAAAGGACCATTTGGCGCCCCTATGCGAATGGCTCCCGGGGCATGATAGACCCCCTTGCCCACCCCTCGCAAACGCCACTGGTCCATCATCATATTGGCTGCAGCCCACTTTTCAGAGAATTTTGACGAAAAACTTGAAATTTTTAACTGTAAATCCCTCTGGGAATCAGGAGTCACATCCGTAACACTAAATTTTCGCAAAATAAAGTTTATTAGACGAGAATTTCGTTCTTATATCTTATGTTTCCGCCATTCTTCAAAAAACTCCATTTTTGAAAGACAGCATACACGATCTGAAAAAAATAAATTTAAAAAAAATGGGTAAAGATGTGGAACTCAATTTTATATCATTATACAGATTAGGATTGTCTCTATACAATATTAAAAAGTTAGCCTGGATACATGTGGATACAAAAAACTGTATACGATGAAAAATTAAAAATGAAACAAAAATTACAATTTTTTCGTAGTTTTTCAAAACGTATTATAGCACATATTATCTCTCATTTGAATCAAATTTTAAATGAAATAAGAAAGTACTTACGTTCTAAAGTAAAATCCATCACAGCAATAGTCATATTCTTCCCTTCACATCTTGTTAGATGTAATTGAAAGCACTACAAAATTGCAACTAAATTGTTTGCATGAATCGAATTACCTTATCACTTCACTTTAACCACTTATGACTCATCGCTCTGGAATGTTTGACATAATTATTACCACAAATTGTGACCAATGGGGTGTTGTTATTGTCGTGGGATCATCAATTAATCGATTCTTTGAATTGACTTTTGTCCACCTAGCTTGTATTAGGTGAATCACTGTGCAGTGGTAGGATATCAAATTTTCATTGCATTTTGGATCACTGCTGAGTTGCTATTTTCTGAAAATACACAATTTCGTCCCAGTCCGTACAAAACTTCAGTCTAGATCAGTGGTCTCCAAATGGCGGTCCGGATACGGACCGCCATTTGGAGACCACTGATCTAGACGCTCCTACACAAAGGTGCCGACGCTCGAGCATGCATACAATGTATGGTAACTACATGTTTTCGTTTTGTGTATAATTTTGACCCAGAGAAATTACATATTGACAAAAAGTTAGAGGAATTTTTGACTTGGACAAATTTCTATTTAATGAGATGGTTAATTTTTTTTTAAACTAGGGGCTTCGCCCCTAGGCTCGCTACTCTCGCTCCTCTGTTAGGGTCAAAGTCAAGGTATATTGAGTTTGTTGGAATGCCATGGTCTTACGACTTTACATCCAGTAGCAAGATGTGTACATCAGAAAATATGTGCTCAGCAGTAAAATAAAAATTAGGCTCTCTTCCGATAAGTAAAATAAAAAATATAATAAGAATTAAAAGAATAAAATTCAAATATTTAGTAAAAAAGAGCGTCCACCGGGATCGAACCGGGGACTATCGCATACGAGGAGCGTGCTCAAGCACAGCGCCAATCATGGCACAGCAAGTTGAAGGAATAAGTTGCTAATAGTGAGATACATATGGGGTGATTCTCGGGCAATTTAACAGCTTCCATCCATTTACTGTTGAAGGGGAATCACTGCGGAGGGGAATCACTGTTTCAGCTTTAAAATTCAATTAAAAATCGAAATTTTAAAATAGAGACTTGAAATGAGGTTTATATGAATGAGAAAATTTTTATCTTCCAGATGATGTCAATATTTTCTTTGTAAGATAAAATCTCGAGGAGCATCGATATTACATCCACATATGTGACGATATTTCTCGAAAAAGTGGGTTTAATATTTTGATGAAAATATTAGTCTGTTTTAAATTATTTTTAAACAAATGAGGTCTTGTTTGAAGGAGAAATGTCTGTAGTCTTAGATTGTAAAAAGATCAAAATTCTACGATTAATTTTTGGCGAGTTATCGTAATCTGAACGTGAAAAAGTCAATATTTTTCCACAAAACATAGAATAAAAAAAAACTTAAAGTCCGACGAAGATGAGACAAGTTTTACTCTCTTCCCCGCATTTTTCTGCATCTATTGGTATCGGTCTCGATCCCATACCCTCAGCGGTTTCGGAGGAGATAGCGTGACAAGCTTTTGACAGCGGCGGCGCCAGTTATTTTTTTTAGAATAGAGAGATTATCGATAAATTCACCGCGGCACAGTCAAGATCACCTCGCGGCATATTAGTGTGCCGATGCACGGGAGTTGAGGAGCACTGATCTAGAGGGCAGTGCCTATACTCGAGTTCAAGCAATGGGTAAATTTCAAGCCCGCTGATTCGTTGGTTTCTTCCCGTCATCTATGACATCACTTAGTGCAACTTCTAAAGACTTCACGTGGCACCATCTTTTCCCCTGAAACTGAATTAATCGTGAAATAACTCGAATATGAAATTCAAAGTCGAGTTCCAAAAGTATATTTTTATTATGAAAAATACGCTTATTATTTAAAAGAAAACTTCTAAGATTGAACTTTTTATAACCAGTTAAAGAAACCTTTGAAGAAAGAAAACCTTTAAAAAATTAAAAAGAATATAATGGTAGCTTTGAAATTTTTATGAAATATGTACCATTTTTGGGGGGAGTGAATTTATTTTACAAGAACTTGCAATATAAATTTGTATGGGTATATGTGTGTATTATTTTACAAGAATACATTTTTTACCTCTGACTATTATTTTTTTATATAAACTTAACCATACACTGCACGATTTTTCTTTTACAACTATATTTTTTCTCACACATATTTGGGCCTAGACAATATTAAAAAAATATTTAAAAAATCCTTTATGATTTTTTTACTGTTTTTATCGAAAAACTGTGTTTGGTGCATATATGAATTGTTGTGCATTAAGTTGAATTTTTGCAATGCATACTTCAGGTTATTGGTGTCTTATATCTCAAAATTATAACTAAAAAATTAGACCATAAGTAAAAACTTGTGGCAACCCAACTCGCAGACAGCTCCGATGTCGCGTTCTGCGCATCTAGTTCTTGCAGGAGTGGGGATTGCCGCGGACATTGGAACACCGATCTTCACTTCACTCTCCGTACTAGTGTGGTATGCACGTTTCTCCGCTCTGAATTCCCCGGATGAACTACGAGCCGGGTTTCGTAACGATTATTGTAAATTTATGTCATGTGTCAAGTTTTAAATAAAAGAACATGTTCATAAGTTCTAATTGCTGCTTATACCTTCTGATGTCCGTAATATGGGAATAATAGTTCCCATAAACTTAAAAAATAAAATAAGTCAGGAAGTAAATAAAATGCCATATAATAGAGTTGCCAAGAAATTAGAATTGGTAACAAATCTAGTTTTTTATTTTTATTTTACATTCTTCAATCTAAACAACAAAAGATATTGCAATTGAAAAATTAAATTGTGTGGAATATTTTAAAGCAGTTTCTTCCTTTATTAATACAAAGAGCAGCCTCACACTTCTCACATGCTATAAAGGATTGACCTTTACATGTTTGTAATTTGCACCAAGTACGGGTATCATTCCAAACAGGCATGTGTTCAAATTTATCTTGCCTTACTACAATAGGTGGAATATAAGTTGTTGGGCCTTTTGTTCTCTTGACAATGTAATTTTCATTTAATGTTGCAGGTCTCCCTCGTTTAGGGGTGATAGTCTGACCCATTTGACAAAGTTTCTGCTATTTCTTGTCGAAATTCAGCAAGCTTCAATATATTTTTATTGCTGGCATTTTTTGCAAACATTGACCTTTTGTACAATCGCGAAGCATTAATTACTGCCAGGCAATGGCGGCTCCAGGGGGGGAGTAGGGGAAATCCCCCCCCCCAAAAAATGCCCGGCGTATTTGTTTACATAGCCTAAAATTATGTAATCCTAGACATAATACTAAATGAGTTTAAATTTAAAATGAGACGATGTTTATTTCTTATATATATATATATATATATATATATATATATATATATATGTTGGTTGCCTGTTCTCACATCTTAAAATGCAGTCATCATCCGTTAATATTAGTGGCGAGTGGAAGAATAGTAGAACAGAGAATCAGTCCATAACTTAAATCATTCAGTTTATTCCTTTTCATGCTAACCAAAGCTCCAAATCAGCGCGTTCAGCTCTCGCCATTTTGAACTTAGAGAAGCGACGAACACATGTCCTTCGGCATTGAATTCTATCCCGCGCTCTCCCGATTTCGAGGTCAAAACAGCGCGCCCACTCTCCTGGCACATGCGCAGAGCCCAATTTAGAATCTTCTAGAAGTTTCTTTCCGCCAAACCTGTACAGTATCTAAAACTAATCTCTGCATGGAGCTTCATTTCACCGCGAATCGAAGGTCAATTACTGAAAACGGGTATTCCCCTGATTTCACCCGTAGCGCGTCTTGAAATATGAAAACTAGTGGCTTTTTCGCGCCACGAAAATGATTAATCCCTAAGCCCCCTTTAAATTTAACTTAATTATTCTTTTCCCAATTAATTTCTGATATATATATATATATATATATATATATATATATATATATATATATATATGTGTGTGTGTGTGTGTGTGTGTGATGTCTCCTTTAGATTGGGCTAAACTAGTCGTCTGCTATAACCAATCTAGCACCCCACATTTAATACAACACTCAGGATGACTCATAAATAGTCTCTCACTAACAATAACAATAGACATTTATTAACTTGACACCATAATTCACACATAACATATAATATATGATAGTTGTCTTTTCAGTAATAACAGTATTGCCAAGAACTCTAACGCTTGGACTTCTGAAGTCACTCAGACTCCCTCAACTAGATTTGCCAAGCACTCAACCAACTTGGTCTTCCTGAAGTCACTGAGACTTCTACAGCACGGGAGCTCAATATCGCTTACCTGCGGCCCGTAGCTACCAGCTAGGCCCAATCTCCGGGGTCTCTTTCCCCGTTCTCGCTTAAGAGCACCGTCCTTTGACACTAGCGCACGAGAGCCTCTGCCCTGCGTCGCCTCCAACGCTTATCTCCCCTCAAACATTTTTTCCCAGTTCAGCTCTAGGAATTCTGGAAGCGCTATCGTCGCATAACGTACGCGGCGGCATACTGCTCATAGCCGGAGCCCTGGGATAATACAATCCCCATAACTCGGCCGTCTTGACAATGCTGACGTCCTCGGCAGCGTTATGCCTCGTCATCATCAGTTTTTAGCACACAAAATAGCACAGACGAAACAAAACAATGAAATAAAAAGAAAGTAATATGTCGTTTACAGTCAGTCATGGGTTTTTTCTGATAGTCGGAGCCAGTGGACTACAGTTCACTGTAATACTTATACAAAAAACACAGGTACACCACGTTTAAATTACGATGCACAATTAGTCTCTAACCACAACACTTAATTTGTTCAAAACACCAATGAAACACTCGGTCACACCAAGTTTGTGTTTAAATGCGTATTTCCTCACTTAATCATAACGCTAACGAACATACACTCACAAAAATAAAAAAAGGCACTTCGTCTTCCATGTCGGTGACACTTAGGGCTACCAATAGGGCCAAACAAAACCCTTGAATACCATATCGCCCTTTACGACACTTAACTGATGACACGTTCTTCTCACACACTTCACGATCACAAGCGGAGCACACTTTTACAGGTGGGTTAGTAAAGTCTGAAGAAGTTTGAAGTATGATAACGATCACTATTTTGTACTCTTGAGCATATCGGTTCAACACTTTCGAGTCTGGGACGCATTTTGCAGACTCAGAGCAAAATTTCACAACCATTTCCCAAGATCCTTCACTCGAACTTACTGGCATTTTGGAATCTGCAGCGTTTTCGCTACGGCGTTCCCGTTCTTTACGAATCACTCTTCCTCCCCTCTCCTTAGCATTAATTTCACTTCAAACGTCCAAAGAAATTCCTTCCATTACCTCAAAACCACAAATCTTTCTTTCCTCCAACTTCTTCCAAATATAGCAACTATCGTCTTTCCCTAAGGGAATCTTTTCCGCTCCCTCAGACACCCACGTTTTCCTTATTTCGTCGTGGGGTGGTTTTGTAAGTTCGATGACCCCTGTCATACACAGTGGTCGAAGCTGTGCAAGCCTCTTCTGCGTCTCAACGCCCTCAACTTTCGGAGGAGTATCTGCAGAACTTTCTCCCTCGCTCGTAAATTCGGACTCGGTTCTCTCGGTGTCACATTTCAGCAGGGCATCGCCGTTCTCGCTGGGGTTAGAGAGGGGTGATTCTGGAAGTTCGATGAACTTTGGGGTGTCAGAACTCGGGGTGTTTACTGATAAGCTCATCTTTTCGGCTTGAAAATATTCTCCCTGATCGCCTGAGAGCTTTTCTTCCTCACTTTGTCGGTTCACACTCGCGAAAACAACATCAGATGCACGAAAATATCTCTCTTGGCGTCACCCATAATTATCTGCACCTTTGTCCATACTGAGTACAGACACACTATCCGAGCTTGTTTCCGGCAACAACTGTCGTTTCAATCTCAGCATTTCCAGTTCGCGCTC
Organism: Dolomedes plantarius; assembly: GCA_907164885.2. NCBI lineage: Eukaryota > Metazoa > Arthropoda > Arachnida > Araneae > Dolomedidae > Dolomedes > Dolomedes plantarius. The sequence continues at coordinate 139,645,816 of OU015493.1, read as the reverse complement.
AATCTCAGCCATCCCGCGCTGAAACTCAATCTCCTCGGCTGCCATTCTGCGATCAAAAGCAATTCTTTCGACTGCCATTCTACGCTCAAACTCAACTCTCTCGGTTGCGATTTTCTCCAGCCTCTGTTTCTCAGCTTCTTTTTCAGTCTCAATGGCTTCGAGCTCCTCTCTCTCCTCCTTGATCGAATTAAGGAGATTCTCGATGTAAACATCGTCACAATCTGATGTTTTAACCAGGGCGATTAATTGCTCAACCTCTGGTTTATCTGGGACCTCTAGGCACAGTTCGTCTACTAAAGTCACCAGGTCTATTATTTTCGCTTGCTCCAGATATGTCATCTTAGAAATTTTTCACACGTAAGATTCTGCGTTTCATCCGTTCAATCCGGGGCACAATTTCAACTCGGTTTCACAATTTCAAATTACGCAAATGTCACAAATGTCTCACTTAACAATTCGCACCGTTCGTGGCACTTCACGCTTTCACAAGTTTGTCACTCGCGTTCACAAAACTTTTAACTCACACAACGTCGCTTCAATGGGCGTCACTCACCGCACTTCTCACTTTGTGGGATTACTTATACTCTTGGGCGTCACGTATCGCACTTCTGGCACCAATATGTGGGATGTCTCCTTTAGATTGGGCTAAACTAGTCGTCTGCTATAACCAATCTAACACCCCACATTTAATACAACACTCAGGATGACTCATAAATAGTCTCTCACAAACAATAACAATAGACATTTATTAACTTGACACCAATATTCACACATAACATATAATATATGATAGTTGTCGTTTCAGTAATAACAGTATTGCCAAGAACTCTAACGCTTGGACTTCTGAAGTCACTCAGACTCCCTCAACTAGATTTGCCAAGCACTCAACCAACTTGGTCTTCCTGAAGTCACTGAGACTTCTACAGCACGGGAGCTCAATATCGCTTACCTGCGGCCCGTAGCTACCAGCTAGGCCCAATCTCCGGGGTCTCTTTCCCCGTTCTCGCTTAGGAGCACCGTCCTTTGACACTAGCGCACGAGAGCCTCTGCCCTGCGTCGCCTCCAACGCTTATCTCCCCTCAAACATTTTTTCCCAGTTCATCTGTAGGAATTCTGGAAGCGCTGTCGTCGCATAACGTACGCGGCGGCATACTGCTCATAGCCGGAACCCTGGGATAATACAATCCCCATATATATATATATATATATATATATATATATATATATATATATATATATATATATATATATATATATGTGTGTGTGTGTGTGTGTGTGTGTGTGTGTGTATGTATATATATATATATATATATATGTATATATATATATGTGTATATATATGTATGTATATATATATGGGGATTGTATTATCCTAGGGCTCCGGCTATAAGCTATATGCCGCAGTGTACGTTATGCGACTACAGCGCTACCAGGATTTCGGTAGATGAACTGGGAGAAAGTATTTGAGGAGAACGAGAGGGAGATAAGCTTTGGAGGCGATAGAGGGGAGAGGCTATCGTGCGCGAGGGTTGAAAGATCGGAGCTCCTAGGAGAGAACGGGGAAAGAGACCCCGGAGATTGGGCCTAGCTTGTAGCTACGGGCCGAAGGGAAGTGATAGTAAGCTCCCGTGCTGTGGAAGTCTGAGTGACTTCAGGAAGCCCAAGATGGTCGAGTGCTTGGCAAATCGTGCTGAGGAAGTCTGAGTGACTTGAAGAAGTCCAAGTTGGTAGAGTGCTTGGCAATACTGTCATTACTGAAAGGTGAACTACTATATGTTAAATGTTATGTGTGAACTGTGGTGTCAAGTAAATAAATGTCTATTGTTATTATTAGTGAGAGACTATTTATGAGTCATCCTGAGTCTTGTATTATATGTGGGGGGCTAAATTATTATATCAGACAACTAGTTTAGCCCAATCTAAAGGAGGCATCCCCCCCACACACAGACATATATATATATACACACAGTTGGCTCTCTGTTTAACGACTTTCAAGGGACCGTAAAAAATCGTCCTTAAGTAGATATCTCCTTAAACAGAATTTGTGAAAAAAATAACATTTTTCTTCACTCTTTACAGGCTTAGGACTGTCAATATATTTCTTAATATACTGGCGTGTTTAAAAAAGTTATTTTTATTATCATTATTGTTTTATTCATAATTTATTTTAAATTACATTGAAAAAAGAGTACAAAGAATACAATAAATTAGGTTTTAAAAAGGTCAAAAAGTGCTGATTGCTTCATTTTTCGCCTTGTTTTCGCTATTCCCTTTTCCAGATTTTCTAGAATGTTAAATGTGTCATTTTCAATATTCAATTTAATATAGCGTCATAGAACATCTAGAGCAGAAGTTGCATCTGTATAAGTCGGTGGCATTGTCTCGTTTTCCGTGTCTTGAACTTCACGATCTTCGTCTGACACTGTGTTTTCGTTTACTATATCTTCATAAATTTGTTCTACATTTGTGTAATCTGTTGTTAAAACAGATTCATTACAATCTTGAATTGAAACATTCTCATCTTCAACAAGACTTCTCCATTCTTCAGGGGTAATGTCATCTTCGTTGATTTCTACCTCTGTACTTTGCAGTTCCACTACAAGTTCTTTGTGAATTTCCAGCAAGGCGAAAGCAGTTTTTTATTGTGGATGAAGAAACTTCTTTCCATGCTGATGTTATCATCTGCATTGCTTCCAAGATCGTAATTTTTCTAATTTTCATACTGTCAGCAGCATTGTTTATTAATGGATGCTCTTGATTCATGAAATCATTGCCGGACTGCCTTATCGAACTCTTCTGATCCGCCACATTAAATTTTGATTTGGATCCTAAACCAAATTTTTGTGCTGCTTCAAGAATTTTCTCTTTGCTTGCTAAAATGCCTTTTGAGAGTAGACTCGGGTAGCTGAAATTGTCTTGCGAATTGGACTTTTGTTATTCCAACACTTTCTTCCCAGTCTTCAATATTTTCACTTTTTCAAGTAGCATAAGATGCTTTCGCTTTGATACAATTTTGCTCTGCTCACCACGTATTCATACTGGAATGAGCTCCTACACAGAACCATGAATTCTCTAAACATGAACACCTTCTTCCCGGAAGGAGGGAGAGAGGGCTGCTATCGGACAGTTAGTAAGTCACATAATAACAGATGGTAGTGACAATAGAGTGATTCAGCTCCCGCACTAAGAGCTCCATGAAAGAATAATCGATCTTCCGAGATCCCCCCCCCTCCGTTTTTCCCACTGCAACAAGTCTATGATTGCAACATTGTAAACATGAAGGAAATTCCGGGTCTGTTATTGAAACCAAACTTGTTTACCCCACAGAAGGTTCCCCTCCTGCAGATAAAATGTTGAAGAAAAAGTTTATCATGCAAAACAGATCGTCGTTAAACAGAAACAACGTCGTCTTTAAATAGAATTTTTTTACGTCGGAGGGGCCGGGACTAGGAAATATCGTCTTTAAATAGAGATCGTCGTTAAGTAGAGCGTCCTTAAACAGATGGCCAACTGTATATATATATATATATGATAATGATGAATATGGGGCTGTGAGTGCCGCTCTTACGATTGATCGGTCCTTTCTGTCGTTTCTCTAGGCCGACCGCTTCCTTCTTGACGCTGTGTTCGGCCATGGTTCACCCATTCCTGCCAACATCGTCTAATAGTGGCATCGCTCCTATTCAAATGACGAGCGATTCGCCCATTAGACCATCCAGCTTCTTTGAGCCCAACTACACGTCCTCTCTCAAATACTGACATCTGCGCAGATTGTTCGCGCACCTATATGCGAGGCATAGTTACTGTCTACCTGAGTAAACGGAATGAAATTCGCAAAGAATTTATGACCTGGAATCTAAATTTCTCCTCTTTAATATGCGCTGCAGCTTCACGTGTTCATTCAGTGGTCGCCAAACTTTAAATTTTGCATTTGAACCTGTATGCATATCGATTTGTGTACAATTTACATTACCCCTCCTTGGTGCGCCTTTTTTTTTTTTTTTGTCTAAGAGTGTATAACTTTTGAATACTACTGAAATATAAATTCTACTGTTATTCAATTAAAAAAATCATAATCTTTTATATTTTAAGGACCGTCCAGCAGTCAATGCGCTGAGGAGGGCCCTAACTGAATTCAATTCGTGCAAACCCCGCCCCCCCCCCCCAAAAAAAAAAAAAAAAATAAATAAAAGGTTAGAAGCACGTCTATGAGTTACCTGCATCAACCAGAACTAAAAGCCGAGTCATCTGAAATATTAACAACGGAATTGCTCCAGAGTGCACAGTTAAGAGATGAACAGAAAAGTGCTGCGGAAGAACTAACTGAAGAATTTAAAGATTTATTTTCTCGAACTTCTCAAGATGTCGGAAGAACTAATTTAACACAGCACAGGATTGACACAAGGAATCATTCCCCTATCAAGCAGAACCCGAGAAGACTTCCATTTGATAGGCGAGAAGAGGCGGAGAAACTTCTTAAAGAAATGCAACAGAATGACGTCATCGAGTCGCCTTCAAGTCTTTGGGCCTCCCCCATTGTATTGGTCCGAAAGAAGGATGGGATATGGACGCAATAAAATTACGAATTCTCATTACAAAACACATATCTAAATCTAGACATAGCATTGAGGATTTTCATAACAATGCCTGTTAAGGCGCATCTATACACAAGCGAATCAGTTCCCTCCGTCGCCTCTTGACACATTTTGGTGTCTATTAGCCCCCCCCCCAACGTTGGGGAAGTATTTTGTCACTTTGATCATTCGTCTTAAAACCGCTCTCCGGGGCGGTCTGAGTACAAATGATCAAAGGCACGAGGTACGCCATAAAACCTCCTCTCGGCGACGGGACCAATAAATCACTGATTTCCCCTAAACTTCGCTCTCTGTTTCGCGAATGTGTGCTCGCAGTGTAACAATAGCTTCCTGCAAACGTTCGTTTAGCAAATTAAAAATTGTAAAATCGTACCTACGATCCTGCATGGCTGACCTGACAACATGTCTGTCCTCTCGGGTGTAAGTGGTGGGAGGCCGTCGAGATCCTACATGGTGTTCAGTATGACCCTCCTTAACCCATCGATTCCATATTCGCAAGAAAGTCGTTGGATTTCGACCAATACGAGTAGCAATATCGCGGAACGTTAAACCGCACTCTCGATAGGCCACGATCCTGTTGCTATGGAATTCCGACACGTGCTGGTTGCCGTTTCTCCTTCTTAAACGAGGCATAACAGAATCTTCTCACAAACAACCAACATTCAAATGCGATTTCCGAATGAGAAATTCGCTGCGTAACTTTCTTTTATACAGAGTTTGAGATGCCGTTTCTCCCTCCTGCGTCGTTCGAGTGAGCTAAAATCTCCAAAATGACCGAGAGTAGTGTCGAATCCATAGTTTTCGGGGTCGCTGAGATTAAGAGTGACACTCCCGATGTCGTTTCAGCCCTCCCCCCATTAGCATAGGGGGGGGGGGCGAGGGGGTAATTAGAGGCTTCAAAAAGAGATACATTCTTGGGAGTCTCAAAAGTACGTTGCGCTTGGGACCCCCAAGTGCTTGATCCGCTACTGTTCCCAAATTATAAGCATTTTTACTTACATTGCATTTTGATATGCATTAAGTTTAGAAAACCATGATGATAGATTATTTTAATTTTAGATTTCATTAAAACCATTTGTTGTCTGAAAGGAGAATCTGTTATTTATGGAACAATTATTTTAATTTCTGACACAAAGCGATAACGCGATAACTCGGTTGTAGCAGGTATATACAATTTGAAATGAAAAATTTGAATCACTAATACTGAGCAAAAAAGAATACTGAGTATAAACGTCTTACAGGGCAGTGTGACTTAACATAAAACGTCCTCACCGACACATTTTAGGATTTAAATGCTTTATTTAATTGCAGGATCATCGACGACCCAGACTGAACTTCAAAATCGGGTGGCAAACACGATCATGACCAGAACATTTTACAAAATTTCCATCGGCGATGGATCTTTTTAATAAAAAAAATAGTAGACCGAAATTTTGCAGTCTTCGTCGTCATAGGCAGCCTAGACCTCTTATCTTCATTATATGATGTGGTGATGAATCAAACTGATTCCGACTCGTATATTCCTACGCTTCTCATGACCTACAAACTTTCAGTATATGAGGATACCAGCGCTTCACTTAGAGATGTCACCACTTACCATGTGAAATTCTACTCATACAACTTAAGTACAGAAGGTCGTTCGCACTTTATGGAAATGATTTTGATAGTTAAGTTTTATGTATAAATGCCGTATTTTTTGTGGCAATTTGCTTCTATCTGATAACCATAGTTCTTGACAACAGCTCGAATTATCCATGAATGAAAACTTTTTCTAAGTACTGTCATGTCAATTTTATCCCATTCCTCTTGGACCGTTTTCCAAAGTCCGTTCAGTGTTGTTGGATGCAGTTTTATTAAGGTACGTTTTAATAAACCGAAAGCGCAGAAGTCTATTGGGAAGCGTCAGGTGATCATTAAATGGGATACACTCAGGGCCCGACTTTGACCCAATGGGGCCCTGGGCAAAGCAGACTTTGGGGGCCCCCTCCAAGGCCAGATCCAGAGGGAGGCCATGTGCCCTCCCCCTCCAGGAGTAGATTTCCACATGAACATGTGGGACACTCACCAAGGCCCCCCCCCCCCCATAAATTCGGACCGGAAATTCAAAAAATTTTCGACCAAGTCAAACATTTGAAAAATAATAATAATAATAATAATGTGTTAATTAATTTACTTTTAATGTTAATAAATAAATTCAGGAAATTTTCTTTTGAAATGAATATAGTGGGTGCACTGTGCCCCACCCAGGATTTTTTTCTGTATCCGCCACTGCCCACCTTTTTACTGAATTAACCTAAAACCAAATTTTCAAAAATATGTACAACTTAATACTAAATTAGGGGGCCCTGGGCAAGTGCCCCACTTGCCCATGCGGAAATCTGGGCCTGGATACACTTTATTCCTGTTTTTGATTCTTTCTTTGCTAAATAAGCGGCAGTTGATTTAGACGTGTGACTAGAGGCTTTGTCCATATGAAGCTCAACTTTATCAATGTCTTTTCCGTATAAGGCTGGAATTTCTTCTGGAAAAATGGTTCTAAAATATTCTGCTGAGAGTAGAGTGAATTAATTTTGGCTTTACTTGAGATTTTTTTTTTTTTTAAATTTGCCATTGTAACAAAATCCTGAAACTATCATGAATCCCTTTGGGAACTTTTCTGCACACTGGCGAATCCATTTCGTACGGTCATTCCCGTCAGTTGAGCAATATAAAATTGATATTTTTTAAAATTACAGTCACTTAAATACACCCATGCCTCATCGAGTGTTACCACAAATTTCTATTTTTTAGTAGCTAGGTGTTTTTCATATAATTTTCTACAATTGTTTTTCTTTCAGCAATATGCTTTGGCAAAAGCAGATGAACTTTAGGTTTAAACATCTTTTTTAACTTCAAATCTTTATGAATGATTTTACTTACAGTGCCAGAAGACATTCCTAGTTTCGATGCAATGGATCTTTGAGTCGGCGGATTTTCTTTTAGGATCAGAGACTTCACTTTCTTGATATTTACCTGCTTTCGAACAGTCTTAGGATGAGGTTTCGCGGTCCTGTTTACATTTTTACTTTCAGTTAGACGATTTTTCCCTTTCAAATTTAATATATTATAAATACCATTTTTTGAAATGCCATGAACGTGATTTTTACACCGCTTTACAATTTGTTGATACGGATATTTTTCCTCAGAAAGCGCAGTTACGTAACCATCGAGCCATCTATCAATTTTAGGAGCCATTTTCAAAATAAATCTTTTATTTTACATTCCAATCAAAACAAAACCGTAGCAGACGATTATTCTGAAGTTGCAAAATCTTTCTCAAAATGCAAACGACAAAAATAAATAACAAAATCGTTTTCATAAAGTGCGAACGACCTTCTGTATAAGCCCCCCACCCCTGACCAGACTATTTTATAAAATTTCCATTGGCGATGGTTCGCTTTAATAAAAAAATACACTATCTACCAATAGGTATTTGGACACCCATGCAAATGACGATATCTGCGACCCTGATCTACGTCCCGTGTACCATAAATTAATCGTATCCGACTCCGTATCCTTTACTAAACACTACATTTATTCACAATTATCACAATCACAACACAATTTCAGTATTCTTGTTACAATAGTTATTAACGGCTTTTCATTTATGCCGCCCAGATTTTCACTCAACTATGTCAAGCCACTAGCCGTCATACAAGGACTTGTGGAAAGCAAGTCCCGGAGGGTTGAGACTGTAATTGCTTCTCGGGGAGGTTCTACCAACTGTTAAATATGAATAAATTTTTTTTTCTTTTTTATCGCAGGTGTCCAAATACTTATTGATAGATAGTGTAGTAGCAGACCGGAATTTTGCAGTCTTCGTCGTCATCGGCAGTCTAAACCTCTTATCTTCATTCTATGATGTGGTGATGTATCAAACTGATTGCGACTCGTATATTCCTACGCTTCTCATGACCTACAAACTTTCAGTGCATGAGGATACCAGCGCTTCACTTAGAGATCTCACCACTTACCATGTGAAATTCTATTTATACAACTTAAATATATCCTCCTCCTCTCCTGACCGGACCAATGTACCCGAGAGTCGAAAGCTTGCATAAAGGAGAATGCAAGTGAATCGAGGTGATAAAGAGCATACGTCGATTCGTAAGGGAAAGTAATAACATAATGAGAAATCAGATGAACGACTCAAAAACACCAGACCATCATGTCCAGGAAGAAAATCGTGTATGTGGCTTCTCAGTCGAGCAAAAAGGTTGTGTACTATGCACAGAATCGTAGCACAACTGAAATATCCCCTTACTCTACCTTTAAAAGCATTGATTATTAATGATCCACTGCGACAGATAGTATTGATAACGTTTAGAGATATTGTTTACAAATATTCTGGACTATTTCTATGCTGCAATGAGAAAACCAGTATCACAATTTCTTGTACGAGTATCAACTCGTACCTTTGATCAAGGTTAATGCCTCTGTAGTTACAAAAATAGAACACAGCAAACAAATACTAGTTATTAAAAATTTTAGATTTTTTCACCTAAGGAAAAGAAACTATAGATTTTCCATTGTTAGATCATAATGGTGACCCAGTTATCATAACCAATTACGAAGCTTTCCAAAAAATCATCTTTATCATCGAACAACGAGCACGTAGCTTTGACTTGTTTCATGTTTTGATTTCTTTTTCAAACCTCAATGATGCGATACCCAGCAAGTACAAACTTTTTGTGCGCTTAAACTTGAACGAGGTCATTGACACTACCTAGATTATTTTGTTTTTATCTTCGATTCTCCCCGATGAGCTCGACAGCATTTTGCCTTTGAAAACATAGGTTGCGCTAATACGTCTTCCGCATCACTGTCGATCTTATGTCTCTAATATTCCTTCCAAATTCGCATGGACCCAGTTGGAAGAGATAAATACAATTTAAATACAGTAAATTGTAAATAGATGAGTGTAAGGTGCTCTTTTACGCATTGAAACAACGAAATTCATTTTATCGACAGTCCGATTGTTGCCCAATAATGCATTCGCTAGCTGTTTATACCGACGCATTACTTATTGAACAGCTTACATTTCAGGAATTTTGTCCCCTTTTCAAATTTCAATGACAATTACGATTTAGACTTTATATCTTCTATTCCATATATATGAACTAAAAAATTCGAATTTTCAAATGTTCCAATCGAATTGTTTCCAAATATTTAGAAAGGCTTCCCGTGCAGCAGACGAGGTGTGTGGGGACCCCGAGCAGGCTCCCTATGCAGCTGCCCATCAAGTATATTTCACCCGGGTACTCATGGATGTCGCTTCTCGATGTCCATGAGTACCCACGGAAATCATTGTACCGAATTGCGTATCCCCCTAGCATTTTTTTCTTTAATGCTTGAAATGACCGGATGTTATTGCCTAGTGATGTTAGAATGGCAGAGAATCTGTTTTTAACGTTACGTAGAGCTAAATTGAATTCTATTACAGGTTACAGCGACACAATCTGTTGTAAATATTCACTCTTATACTTTCGTTGGCCTTAAGGCTGCTGGATTCGCCTACCTCAATGTTAACCTATGAAGAAAATTTGTCTATTTACAGCTACATAAATGCTAATAATCCAGTAAAAATGATATTTTCAGATAGCCTTAATTTTTCTGCACCTTGCAACATGATTCATTTTATAAATTTCGTCCACTAAAGGAATTTATCGGCATTTAAATACACTATACCACAGTTTTCCCCCGAAAAATTTAAATTAAAAAATATTATTTGCATTTAAAAAAAAAAAAAAAACGAAAAATGCCCCAAGATGTAAAATTTCTTTCTCTATTACAGAGTACAATTAAAAAAACAAAAACAAATTTCAGGTAGTCTCTTCCAACGAAACTACCGTGGGTTATTAACGTAGTATTACTTATCGTTGCTTACCTCTTTTGTATGTATGTATATATGTATGTATATATATATATATATATATATATATATATATATATATATATATATATATATATATATATATATATATATATATATGTGTGTGTGTATGTGTGTGTCAGTCAAAATTTTGACGCATCTTGGTACTTTCCTTTTTAACTGTTTACTGCTTGCCCAAGCGATACAGATTGGGTTTGGCGCACTGCCAAAATTATAACTCGCGACGCAGGACATCTGAAATTTTACTTTCCGGAGAACCGTTATGGAGGAACGTAATCATACGTTAAAAAATCTTTAAATCCAAGTCGGCAATCCTTGGAAAAATATTCTCCATAGGTAAACATTGAGGTGAGAGAATCCAATAGGGTTAGCACACAGCAGCCTTAAAAAGAGCTATCCTGGAAATCGTAACTGGACCTCCTGCTTAACGGATACCAATGCCTCTTATTCTTATTAGTTAGGACAAAACTATCAGCGGGAGAATACATTTAACATTCGCCGTTTTTTTCCGTAGAAAAGACATTACATTTATGGACTCCATTTCTTGCCTACAGAGATAGATTGGAAGCGGCCGAATCTCAATGATCTATATTTTATGACGGAAAGAGAAACAGAAAATAATCAATCAATACATTTTTAATTTAAGTATTAAATTACGTGCATTTAGTTTCATTGGTATTTTCTTAAAAATCTTCTAGAATTCAGCGCACTGGAGAGAAAACAAGAGTTCCAATATAAAATAAGTTTTATGTATAAAAAATGACACAGCAAATAACATGAAAAATATTAGTTTTATGTACAAGTAGTAGTTCCAGGTATTCTCTGATTAGGTAAATTTTCTTTTCCACTATCTTCCAGCAATCCTGAAACCAGTTGCCTCATGTCCACAGCGGTAGTGGAATTATATTCTTTAGCCGAAAATCCAAATAAAACTGGTTTATTAATTTTCAGTACTTCAACTATGCTTTGAGCAACAGCATGAATTTCAGGCTGAAAGAAATGAATTTACTTTAGACATCATAATGCTTAATGTAACTATAAAAGAAAACAGTAGAGATATTTCAGGATTAAATGCCGTTCTAAATGTATGCACTTCAATTACCGAAGAACGATACATGAAATAACACACAATGACATTAGCATTATGGCATCTCAGTTCAATTTTTCGAAAATTATGGCCCGGTTACACATTTCGGAGAAAAAAACTGCACGTATGTATATGTTAAAAATATTTTATAAGATATTCATATCCACTCTAATGTGTATAACTTAATTGGCAGATATTTTTCTTAAAACTGATTTCACTACATTGATTAAAAAAATATGATATAAAGGGGAAAATTAAGTCCCATAAAGTGTAAGTGAATGCTATTGAAAACGCCATGAAAAAAAATCTAAAACTTAGAAGTATAACTAAGACTTTTACAGGGTTCATACAGCTCTACAGAATTTTACATAATAATAATAATAACAATTTTTCAGGAGTCTCTCAGCAACTTTAAAGAACCTTTTATGGAAAAAAAAATCAGTACAAGGTGCTTCGGAAATATTCGAAAAGGTAACCAAAATTAATAGCAATCCTACTTTTATTACCTTTAAATCAGTAAAATATGCTGCAAATGATCTTTTAACTTTTTTTTTCATAACTAGGATTCAATACGTTTACTGTTTACTACTTTCAGTGAAACTGAAGGATTTATGCTAAATCCTTTCGGGGCACCAATAAAGTACTGTATTGTTGTGCACTTCCATATTTATAATCAACAAATAAAGGAAACAGAAATATGATACAAGATCTGTTATTTATAAGATCATCATCAGTTATTTTTTTTTAAATCACAAATTTGTTTACTCAACAAATCTTTCCAGAAATACGAAACGGAGTCAAAAACGTAACAGAAAAATCTTACTCTGCAAACATATTTGGTTACCATCAAATATGCTAAGGATACTTGAAATTCATGGGTTCGGCGGCTTCTTTATTTATTTGTATTTGTATATTATTTGTATTTGTATATTGTATTTGTACATTATTTATTTATATTTTTATTCTTATTTGTATTTGAGATTCCATGCTCTTATTACTAGTTTATTTTTCTTAAATGGTTTGATTTAAAAAAAATGAAAAAAAAAATTGAAAAATCAAAGACCACAACGACTTCAATATTTTTCCTCGTTTCATATCAACGCAGTAAACTTCAAATCAAAAACGTTACTATTTTTTTCTCTTTTACCTTTTCCTCAATACAAGGCCTAGGAGGTCAAAAGCACAGATGCTAACTACACATAAGCTCCATCAAGTGTCAAGTTACTCAGTTGCATGGCTTTCTTCAAAATGGTGTAGTGATATTTGCTCTTTGTTTTATTTACCTCTCATATTTAACCTGTATACGACTATGCGGCATTTACGAGGGACACTTGCAAGCGTCTTTTCTCTCAGGAAACCATAATTTCCTTCTTTGTTTCAAAACAAAGTTCTCCTAAGCGCTAACACACTAAGCGAATATTCAGTATGGTACTGACAGCATTTGCGCAACGAATGCCATGTAACATTCTCATCAAATGAGCACACGAGAAACGTATAATATTTATAACCTTCATGTACAATTATTATACAATTATATACATATTATTCTAAGACTACTTTCAAGTCTTAAACCGAGAGATTAACTCTCAACAATTATCACACGTGGCAGCCTGCTCTGTCCATACTTGAGTCGTCCTCCTAAACCGAACAGAGTTCAACCCCTCACTTCAAAAATATTCTGAATGGGGGGATGAAAAAGACCTCATTGGACAAGTTTTTATCGAAAACTGCTACAGATGAAAGTAGAGAAAGTGTGGAGAAAAGGGCAAAAATCAGCGAATAAGATTAAATTATTCAGTTCAGTCTTTCTCCTCCACCTCCATCAACCTCTTCAAGTCATCTGATCAAGGTAATGCTGTGCATTATATATATATATATATATATATATATATATATATATATACTTATTTAAAAAAATGCAGTATTGCAATATATTCTATTGTATTGTGTTTTTATACAATATTCGTTATTTATAAGTACATTTTTCTTATTTAAAAACATCTAATAAAAAATTGTGGGTTTCCTGGGGGGCAAAGGGGAAGGGCGGAGCAGATAAATGGCATTTCAATCAATTTCAATGGGGAGAATTGACTTCACATTCGAGTAATTCGAGTTACGAGCTACGTCACGGAACGAATTAAACTCGTAAGTCAAGGCACCAGTGTGTATATATATATATATATATTCATATTCATACCATGTTTCCACAGCGTTAGTTACACAATTTCAAAATTATTAAACAATTAATTTTTCTTTCCTTCATATGAAGCATGTGAGCATGTACTATAAGTATCTGAAAATAAAAACGGCAAATTCATATGAAAAAAAAATATTTTTAAATTATCTACTTACCTCATCTTTACCAAACAAAACTTTAGATGTTAAACTAGTGGAGGTTTTCATAGCATTTACTTCAAACAATATTTGAACCTACGATAAATTTTTTCATATTATCAAACTACAATGACAAGATTTGGAATATATATATAACATTCACTTTTAGAAATTTCACAGGCTGCTCGCCATGTAGTTTAAAGCTTCAATTTAACTAGAAATTTACAAAATATAAGACAAAACTAGTTGATACCCGTCAAAACATGACGGCTAGATAGTAAATAAATGTACTAATAGACAAATTATAGATAGTAAATAAATGTACTAATAGACAAATTATACTCAACACATCATTGCCAAATGTTGAAAATCATAATAACGAGCAGAAACAAATTAATTTGTTTAAGCGGCCTCGTGCTTATTGAGTATCTAAAGCCAGATTTAAAAATGTCACTGAAGATGCGCAGAAAGCAATTTTTTAATTGTAAATTACCGCTAATTAAACAGCGCGAAATATACATTTTCTATCAGGTTTAATCTTATATTTCACAAACATAATTATCATAAAAATAAAACTGGCAGAGAGAGATCTAGAGAGAGTCCTCGGAATAAACGTGTTTATTATTAAAACATGTCACTGAGCATGCGCAAAAACAGTGAGTTTCTAGAGACAGATTTAAACATGCCACTGAGCATGCGCAGAAATCAATTTTTTACTGTAAATTATCGCTAATTAATAGAAATTGCGGTTAGAGAAACCAAATTTGACAAATCTACAGATTACAATCTTTCGTTTAACACCAAAATGAAGTAAATTGATGCAGTAGTTTTCTCTCATGGACTGCTCAAAAAGTCGGCTTAGCAACTTAAATATATAGATATTCCTACGGAGATACTAAGAAATATGTTTTACTTCATATTAAAAAAAAAAGTCTTTTCGTATAATTTTTGTACGTAATGTCTATAAAAGTTATATGTTTGGCATTTATAATACAAATCAATATAACAGAGGCCACAAAAGAAAGAAGTTTTTGAGAAATCATATACATATTAGAATGGAACCATAAAGTATTATAGCTTTTAAATGAACAAATAAAAATATAACAGCTTATGATGCTTTGCACTGGCGTTAATTTAACATGAAATTTTGAAAGTGACGATGGGTAAATAAATATTTATCCATTTATCGTCATCAATGGGCTATAAGACCAACCTTTGCCCCCCCCCCCCCGGCTCATCTAGGCGTGCTTTCCACAAATTTCTCCTATGTCTATCAGGAACATGCCACCACTCCTTCATTAAGCACCTTATCCGAAAAATCTTAGAAAACAGCCTTTTTATTTAGAGACAGAATCAACGTTTTAGCCTGCTGCCATCAGTAAGATTGAGATGCAGACCTAGAGTGGCCTTAACTCCATATTGAAATGTTGTATCTTTTGGCTCTTATAAGTTTAGGCAGATAATGCATTTCAGCATGCAGCCAGGTTCTGTTAACAAAGAGGGATATTGCTTCACTACAGGCAGAAACACAACTGTCTGGAATGTTTACATAGCTCTATGACAGTGAAGGCCAACCTTTTACATACCATGCGTCAATTTGTTTCACATACGAGTTCAGACGCGTCATACAACTCAAGCAATTTTTCTACATTCTTACTTTCATGGTTGGGTTGGAAAATAGGGATAGGGGTAGAATCTGCTTCGCTTAGGGGAGGAAAAGGGATAACTCAACCACTCAATTAACATTTTAAAATGATTTAATTATTGTATGTAAAACAATATCTATGACAGTATATAAACATTATTTATCATTAATGAGACTTTTGAGCCTGTTTGGATTTCGCTAGTCTTTGAATGTTTGTTATTAAATTTGTTATTGAGAGCAGAAGAGTCATTTTAATCAGTCATTCGAACGCTCGTTTTGCTTTTAATCAATTTCATGGAGGAAAATGCTTGTTCACACCTGTATATCGTTCCAAAACGACATGTATAATTTTTTGAAAATTTTCTTCGTTCTGGGAAATGTTCACAGGATGATGAACGCCAGAAATTAATCATGTCAAAAGAATTTTGATCTAAGTAAAGCCCATCAAATTTCATTTTCAATAATGAATTTGTTTTTAAACCAATAACTTCCATTTGTATGTTACTAGGCATCTTCATTACGATTTGGTCACTGTGTGAAAAAGTTAACCGTATTCTCAATCTAACAATGCACACTATTCTCTGAATTCTCGTCTGTTTAATGCTCCTGCTCTAATTTTATTCACACATTTCACAACCGGTAACATAACATGCTGCATATTTAAAGTTTTTCCACACTGTGCCTCTTGGTGTATAATGCAGTGATATTTTAGTACAAGACGATTTTAAAACTTTTCATGCAAAGGTTTAGTGCCACTGACGGCGCTCCGTCAAGTTTAATATAATCATATGTTTGGCATAACTTTAATCATCGCAAGATAAGTTTACTATAATCTAATTTTAAATTTTCTAGCCATGATTTCACTTTTTCAAATATGTCTGATCCTCTTGTTTTACCATGCAATGACTCCAGACTGGAAATTTCTTTAAAGACATTCAAATTATCACCAATTCCTCAAATAAAAATGCTTAACTGGGCTATATCACTATGTCCGTTGATTCATCCAAAGCTAAAGAAAAGAAAGTACAAGAACGGACATGGTCTTCCAGTTGCTGAGATACACCCTGAGAGAGTTCCTCGATTCGTCTCGTAACTGTCTGCCTTGATATAACAATTTCGTTTTCTTCACCTTAATTACCACGATAAGCGTACAAATATTGGCTTAACAATTTCTTCTCCGTCAGAAAAAAGTTTCTTTTTTTTTTCTTCTTCTCCAATTCTAAAGAAAATTTATAGGACGCTTTGGTCATCTCCTAGTCTTCACAACTTACTTAACCAAATATATTTTGTCTTCTTCTGATTTCTTCTTTTTTATTAGTCACATACTCTTTTCATAATTCAGATCCAAGGACCAACTTCATTTTACCATCTATGTTAGTCTGATGCTGTGTTTTATAGTGTTTATTAAGATCAGGTCTTCTATTATGTGAAAGAGTAATTTCCCAAACAATGCAAAATGGTTGATTGATGGACTTGCTATAAATAATGACTCATTTTCCTACTGTTCATTAAAGTCCCGCTTACTATCACTTTCTGAGCTTCTTTTGCTTATTTTCTTTTGCACTTTGAAGGAAAACAGGAATCTAAACAAAACCTAAAAAAGTACAGAACTCAAAGTCTAAACGTTGAAAAAGAACAAACAAATCACAAGTACGTACGTCGTATAACACAGAATATCAATTGTAAACAAAACAAACAATTTGCGCGCGAGCGCAGTTGCCAAATGTACACGCATGAAGTTTGTACCATGAACTAGAATTGAACTGAGAACAATCTGGTGTTGAATAGATGGATTTAGCTATGGCGCCTACTTCAAAAGAATAAGTAGGCGCAGAGTTGCAATGCGCCACGTTTGGCGTATGCGCCAAAGTTTGGCCACCCTTGCTCTATGAATTCAGATTTGAGGACCTACAATCAAAGAACTCGATCCTTCCCAACAGAAACAGAGCATCCTACATCATCAAGAATCAATCTTTGAATTTCTAAGTTTGTACGATACAATCAGTGAAAAAGTAATTGCCCTGATAAATGAATATCCAAGCATGCCCATCTGATTCGAAGAGTTCGAAATGGACATTTCTTCCACGACATTCTCTCAACCTTGTAGTGTAAGCAAGTAATGACCTATGCACCACTGTTATCTTCACGCATTTTGTTTAGTCACGTAATACTAGTGAATAGGTTACACGCAATATAAGCTACAGTGCAACGCAATATTTTTAAAATTCTTTTTAGAATTTTAAACCATGTTAAAGAGGGGGGGGGGGGGGGAGTCTTCTCTTTATCTTGGACCGTGGTATTTCAAAACCGTGCAAAAAGGGAATCGGGTGTGTATATATATTTATTTACATTATTAAAACATAGTTGCTTCCTTTTGTGATGTCAAAAGTATGCCAGGAATAGAAGTCAACAGGAATGTGATTATCAAAATTTGCTGTATTTTTTCGTTTTGGAAATAAATGTACTGGTGATTAACTTACAGGAAAATCATTCCTTCTCCTTATCAACTATACAATTATGTGTACTAATAATAGTTTACCAGAAGGACATGAGTCTAACCAAAGTACCCTGTAATGAGTGTTAAAAACATTAGAACTTTAAATAATAATTACCAATGTTCCAATCTTTCCATTATCAGAGATGATTATAAAATATTTATCCACAAACTCTGTTATAATCACATCATGAAGTTTTCCATTAACATTTCCAGATCCCTGAAAAAGAATAAAAAATGTCATCAGGTCTTTATTGGTTGGGACATTTTCTTCTTCCATTTATTTATTCATCTGTTCTTTAAATCTCGTTCACAAGATTTCAAAAGTGCATTTAGAGTGCAGAATGCGTTAAGATTACAAATCTTTGTCAAGTTTCTATGACTCTATCAATACGTTTGATCAAATCGATATCAGTTCGCAAATTGTTGTGTAGATAAATAAGCTTTGGTTTTATTAGATAGTAATGGTAAATAATCATTCTTGTAACTGATTATAATTTCAGTTTTTAAATTAATTAACCTTAAGTATAACAACTTTGTACTACATATTTTTAACCTCTACTCTAATTTAGTTTATACTGGTTGTGATCTAATTTTAATTGCCTAAATAATCTAAACGGGATTTGGGAAACGTGCACAATTTTCCTGAATCTCCAATGCACTGCAAGGGTACATTGAGAATTGGTCATGGCAAGTTCTGATATTTTTTATATAAGTATTCTTTGGAATATCATATAAAGTAGCTGGTGAATTTTTATTTTTCGTTGGCTGGTGAATTTTGTTTCTTCAGGTTAACTAATATAAATTTAAACATTGAATTTTTAAGAACTTTTTTTATTTATTTTTCTTAAAAGTTAATCCTTCTTTTAGTGTTAATTCCTTTTTGCTATTATCCTATCCTACTTCAATATAAGCTGAAAATCCAAAGCCGGTAATTCAACATGCCCTGTTTTGCCATTTCTTCAAATCCACTCTGGCCAAAGCAGACGGAGGGGGCGGAAAAAATTGGAAGCCCAGGCAATTGGAATTTTAAGCAATTCCCCGAGAAGCGATTGATGATGCCTACACGGAGGGAGAAAAACATTAAGATTGCGGTGTCACAAGATCAACATATTAAGGTAAAAACCAAGATCATAATTAACAAACAAATATCAACAGTCATCCATTTAAATAACTCCGTATGCTAATCCTAATATTTGAAGAGTTTTTCCAGTCCTAAATTCATGGCGCGCCTTCGAACTCTTTTTCGTGCATCGTTCGGGTGGCGGAAGATGAAGGAGGAAATAATTACAAGATAAAAGGAACTTTTTATATACCATGTTTTTAAATTTTCTGTTGAATCATATAAACTTGACAATTCTGTGTATTAATAAATACTTTTTAAAAATTTTTTGATGAATTATCCCATCAACTTGAAAGAAAATGAAGTTAATTGGCAGTTAACTTGCATTTAACTTTTCGTTCCCGTACCGGCCAATAGATGGCTGCACCAGTCTACAAAACAAAATTACCTGAAAATAACTGAAAATTAATTTAATTCTGCTTAAAGATGGCTAAAAGTATTAAAAAAATACATTGTCATCGTGTTCTAAGCTATTCTAAAAGTTTCAAAAGTCTAGCTAGTCGGAAAGTTAGTTAAAAATCGATTGCAAGATTTGTATTTGACACACACACACACAAACAAGAAAGCAAGTTAGTAAAAACATGATAAAAAGACCTAGTTTGGGACTAGCGCTTCAATCCCAACGCAGTACCCTACGGGTGGAACAGTCCAGTTTGGGGAGCGAAGGAGTTTTGATCATTCGGACGGCAGGCAAGCTTGAAGAAAGCCACGGCAAGACGAACCCGCACTGAATCGGAGCCTAATGAACGGCGAACATCGGTGCATGATGGAGAGACGAAAGCAAGAGATGAGAATTGTTCTTTTTCGGACATGCCCTACCACCCACCCCCCTAAAAAAAAAGGGGGGGGGGTTGCTGCAGCGGTATGATTTTTTTTCTTTTATTTAACTTAATTGCTTAAAGGTTTTATTTTTATTTTTATTCCCCAGCTAATGTGTTAGGCCAGTTATTTTATAACGTGTTAGTATGATTCAATAATGCGTTAACATAAGAGGTATTTATGGCCTCCTGTAGTCATGTATGATTCCATTTTCCGTTGGTCATGTAAAATTATGTACAATTTCTCATCATTAAATAAATGATGTAATTTAATTTCTCTAAGGCTGTGTCATGTCGTTTCTGCCTCTCAATAAATGGATCAAGTTTTATTTTTCAGCCCTTTCCCTTACAAGTTTTAACTTCAATTTTCAGGTTTTTTGTTTTCTGCTTTTCTTTAAGTTTAGAGAAGTTTAATTTCATTAAATTTTTATATTGATTCATAACCCCTACGGGTGTATCAGTCAGAACCTTGATATTTTGGTTATTGCACAGAACACAACACATTTAACATGTAAAATATGTGTTTGCTGTGTAAAGGGTGTTAAGTCCAAAATGTGCTAAAATGAGTTATCAAACCAGGCATGTTTGAAAAATCAGGGGCTACTGCAGGGTACAGAAAGCTAAGTCCAATTCCACTCTGAAATATTTTTATTCATCAGTAAAAATTTGGGATATGTGAAACAAAACATAAACATGTTATCAATCCCGTTTTTCTCAAAACTACGATTTTGGACTTGACAATCCTTTACACAGCAAACACAGATATAATATAACCACTAAATGATTTTTAACGGTATTCTTCCAGTTTCCTTCCGATTGCTTTATTTATTATTTTGAATTGCCATTCCTCATTTTAACCCTTACACAATTTATTTCTGTAGAGATCTCCCGTAAGCCATTTAAGTAGGCTGCTGGGTCCTGCTCCTATTAGATAGTCCAAAACAAGTGCCCTCGCCATTTAACGATAATAATAATAATAATAATAATAAAAAGAATAATATTTTTAAATGTCTTTCTACCGCTTCTTCGCGTTTGTAAAAATCTTTTTGTTTGTTTGTTTTGTTCTTCGTTAAAATTGCGACGACCCATCGAATTTTTGCAAAGAATTTTGTGTTTTAATTAATTTCTACATTTAAGGTTCACACGCATCATTTCTGAGGAAAATGGAGCTGTGTACTTAAAAGTCGGTGATTAACTACCTTCTGACACAAATTTGAAAATGTCAGGAAATTCCTTAAAACATTCTTGCAGCTTTATTTCGAAGTTGTGACGATGGTTTCGTGCGGATTTCGAGCTAAATAGTCCTGAACGGTAAATCGTGTATGAAGGACAAACTAACTGCCTCGCGTTGTTTCCTGGCTAAATAGAAGCCACGGGCCAGGGGAATTTCATCCCCGCACCGGCAGGGCTGGTTATTTCTAAAAACATTCTACCCTCCAAATTAGGGATGGCCGACTGGCGGCCAGCGGCACTAAAGCAATTGACAAAGAATATATTGTTATGAAACGAAATACTTCACTCGTTCCATGTTCAGCAGCACTTAAGTGTGCGAGAGACCCTTTTGCAACATGAAACACATGAAGTCCACGGAAAGAAGTGGGATTACAGATAAAAATTTATCTCACCTCCTTCGTGTTTCGTTAATTGAAATCGACGTTGATTTTACTGCCCTTGCTGCATCAAATGCGCATACGTAAGCATATCTAGTTGGATTTTTTCTACTCTTTGATTATTAATAAAACCGATTTTATGTTTTGCTTTATAATATAAACGTATTTTTGTGAATCAGACTTGATTTTATTTTGTTAAGAAAACTGATTTTGTATTATTTAAAAAAAATAAATAAATGTTTCATTTTCCAAAAAATCACACATACGAGGCGTGTTTTTTAAGTAAGTACCGTTTTGAAATAAAAATAAAACAAGTAGACTTTTTTAACAATTTTATTTTTACATGAAAGCTTGTTCTTTAATCTACTTTTCTACATAATTCCCAACAATATTAAGGCACTTATCGTATCGTACAATAGGGTGGGTCGAAAAAAATAAATATATTTTTTTCGGAACGCTTTAGTGCAGAAAAGTTGCCTATTGTAATGAGAAAAAAAAAACGGCAGAAAAAAAATTAAAATCGGTTAACATCTTCTGTTCGCGCATTGCACTTAAATTTTATGAAAAATTTCAAAAATCGCGATATTTTTGTATTTTTTTCCATTTGTTAAAACTTTTAAAATAAACACGCTTTAGTTTTTTATGCTTGTTTTATGGTTTAAATGACCAAAATAAATTAAATTCTGATCACGAATCTAAATTTTTCCGTTCGCGCAACGTCTTTGAAAAAACAGAAATTTGACAATTTTTCGCAATTTTCAATGTGCAACTTTTCGCTCGATTTGCTAGAACAAAACGACCCAGAACTCACCACGTGGAGGTGGTTGCACCCACATCCTACCCAACCAACCATCTAATTGTTGGGTGTGGTATTTACATTATATTTACATCTATTTGCAGAGATTTTCCACAGAGTAGGATTCTTTGGCTTACCCTGTTTTTTTACTTTTACTTTTTTTTATCTATACACATTTAAAGTCTGATTTTTTTTTTGAGAAATAAGGCATAACCAATCTAGACTTGAGTGTTGCTCAGATATAGCCATCTCTAGCTTCATATCCACATACTTTATTCGAGGCCTCTTTCACAATTTTGACGCACCTCTCCACAGCCTGGGTGTGACGGGGAAACTTTAGTATTTCTCTGATGGGAGTAGTGTCAGAATTGATGAATGATTTAATATCTTCTTCACTTAGGTTCCAACGCATTGGGGGTGGATACACCACACAAGAATTACAGTTAATAATTTCAATGTAATCGGAAGCTTGAAAGTTTATCTTTGGTGGTACGAAATTTCTAACAGTCTTCTTCTTTGGGATGGTTTGTCTTGCTTTTAAGTTCCTTCTGTAACCAAGCTCTCGAATATTATGTTCTCTTGCATCAACAAGCATTGCCAACAAAACATTCTCTGGGTGCGCAAAAATGCATTTCGTTGAATTACTGGATCGACAATTTGAAGTAATTCGTCGAGTATATACCGTGATGTTTGGATTGCTTGAAAGACATGTTTTGATCCGTCAGTAAAATATTTACTCTTTTTATGGCATATATGATTTCAAGATAAAGCCAACTATTTCTTTTAAGTTTCCGGATGGATCTGATGAACTTATAAACAACCTAAGGACTCGGTTGGCCGCAGTTAGCCATCTGGAATGGGACAAAGGACTAGCGTCCCTATTTGACAAGTCTTCTGGACAATTTCCCATGGTGATTGCATTTGAAATGTCCAACTGTTGGTCTTTACTCAACAAATCTCTGCCCATATCAAGAATCGAACAATCTATGGGTTCATAATCAACCACAGGGAGTTTTTCACAACAAGTGAGTTGCTGCCCGGTTGGCCCACTAAAAGAATTAGGTCTTGCAGTTTGACCGTCAATATGTTGAAAAATGTGGCGAAAAAGAAGTTCATTAAAATGCAGGAGGCATATGCTTCACTGTAGAGGGCGTCCTACATGATTTTCTAGTCGGTGGATGACACCGTTCTTCCATCCAGTGCTGGTTATATTGCCATCACACCCTACAACTTCTAGCTTTTCTAGTGATATTGATAGTTCACAGACGATAAATAATGCGTTGAGTTATATCATTTTATGAACTCGAGGAAGGAGATACATGTCCATTATAAGTTGATCCAGGTTCCTGGACAAGAGAATAGTGTTCATCTTTCATATTCCTGCGAAATTGCTTGGCATTCAATTTTTCGGCGAACAAAGTATCATCTTTTCGTCCGTCAAAGAAAAGACCTCACCTTTCCTCAGGAGGTGTGAATTAACTTTTTAAATCCGCACTAACACGACTCTTGTCTCTTCTTATTTTACACTTATCAACCACATAGGAAGAATCTGTTTTGTTCTAGCAAAACGAACGAAGAGCACAATAAAAATTGCGAAATATTGATAAATTTATGTTTTTTCTAAGACGTTGCGCGAATGGAAAAAATTAGATTATTGATCAGAATTTAATTTCTGACTAACAGAAAAAAATTACAAAAATATCGTGATTTTTGCAATTTTTCATAAACTTTAAGTACGATGCGCGAACGGAAGATAATAACCGATTTTAATTTTTTTCATGCTGTTTTCCTTCTCATTACAATATGCAACTTTTCCGCACTAAAGTGTTCCGAAAAAAAATTTATTTATTTCAACCCACCCTATCGTACAACCAGCTTTTGAATACCATCCTCGTAGAAATCTGCCGCCTAATTAGAGAACTACTGCAACACGGTCGTTTTGAGATCGTCATCATCGAGGCGCTGACCACCCAAATGCCTCTTTAAATGCAGGAACACGCGGTAGTCACTGGGCGCTAGATCGGGGCTGTACGGAGGGTGATCAAGTTGTTCCCAGCCAAATGATCCGAACAGCTCTTGAGTTCGATTGGCCGTGTGTGGACGGGCATTGTCATGAAGCAAAACGATCCCCTTACTCAGCATGCCACGCCTTTTGTTTTGGATTGCACGGCGCAGTTTTTTTTAAAGTCTCACAATAAGTTGTAGAATTTAGTGTGTCACCACGAGTCAAAAAGTTAGGTCAAATGACCTAACTGCAACACGGTCGTTAAACCGTGTTGCAGTGGTTGTCTAATCAGGCGGCAGATTTCTACGAGGATGGTATTCAAAAGCTGGTTGTACGATACGATAAGTGACTTAATATTGGTGGGAATTATGTAGAAAAGTAGATTAAAGAACAGGCTTTCAAGTAAAAATAAAATTGTTAAAAAAAGTCTGCTAGTTTTATTTTTATTTCAAAACGGTACTTACTTAAAAAACACGCATCGTACTTACAAAAAGTGCGTTTCAAAATTGCTAATTTTGAAGTTGTTAATTTTTAAAATATTTGAATTCACTAGTTGGGTTTTGTAATTTTCGCATTTTTCACGAAAAATATTCATTTTGAAATGGCTAAAATTAATTTTTCCCGAAGTAAACATTTTTATCAAGAATACAATTTTTTGAAAAATCAATAATGCAATTTTTCTTATATTATAATGCGGCCTTTTTTGAGGATACTATATTTACGTGTATTTCAAATAATTTATATTTAAATATCTAAAATTATTTAAAAGTTAGAACATTTAGTGCAGTATACAAATCTGATATTTGATGATGGTAATTTCGCCATCCCCACAGCAAACTTCAAAGTTCGTTCCGACACTGCAGTTGGCCCGTCATTTATATTTTTCTCACGTGGCCCTCGGACTGTTTTGAGTTGGTTTGGTTTGGAGCGCTACGGTCATTTTTTTGCTACGCGAGGGCTAAATAGACCGGTACATACAGCCTAAAACCGATTCCGAACGGTTACAAACATCCATGCCAAGAGTGGGACTCGAACCCACAGACTCTGGTACCGAAAGCTAGCGCCCTAGCAATTCGGACATCGTCCGGCGTTTTGAGTTGGCCACTCCTGCTCTAAATTAACATTTAAAATCTCGTGAGGGGGGGTTTGAAGAACAAAAAATTAATAAATAAACGGTAAGAGAAAATATACATTAATTTATATCGTGAGTAGGTGGTGGGATTATTGAAAGAAATCACTTGGGACAACAACACATCTTTCGTGGTTTTCAAGCTCGGTTGAAATTTGACTGTAATTTTAAGCATTTGAGAAAGGTGGTGAGAAGCTCACTTTTTTGTGACTCTAAATAATAATAATAACTTTTTAAAAAATCAATGATTCACTGCGCGGATTTTTATATTCAAGAATAGCGCCCTACAATTCTACGATCTTTCATATCACAACATTTTCTTGACTTCCGTAAAGGAAGACATGCATTCCATTCTTCACGTATCAATTGCATGATAAATATAAATATGTTATCATTGATGTAAAAATACAATTTTTGAATTTAAAGCGCTGTTACTTGCAACATAATATAGTTTTCATAGCCTGCAGCATTTCTGTATTTCAGGCATTATATAAGTGAAATATATAAAAAATACTACAGTTAAATAACATTGAAGTAAATATAACATTTAGGATTGACTATTAAATATCAATGACTATTAACACACATGGCACTCCGATTAAATGTTGACCAAAAATTGTAAACCTTTTTTTCTTAATTGAGGAATTATGCTTTCAAAATTTTCATCTATGTACTACCCAGCAAAGAAGCTCTCTGAGCGCAGTAAGCAGGTATTAAATGTATGCATGATGTTATATAATGGTTGCCCAATCCAACCATTGGGGAGTCTAGAGAATTGATTAGATTCAAACTCTCGACATTCATATAAAATTCATTTGCATAACTTTCTCGCTCTCTCTCTCTCTCTCTCTCTCTATATATATATATATATATATATATATATATATATATATATATATATATATATATATATATATATATATATATATATATAATATATATTTATATATATGTGTGTGTGTAATAAAAATGCCCCACCATTATTAATTGCCTTTGAAAAGCTAACGTGTATTCTAAATTTCTTTCAACCTCAATAAAGCACAGCCTCTATTTCAAAACCGAAATAACTGACTATTCTATTCTCTTCAATGCACGCGCGGTAAAGTTATTTTTAGACATGATTCAGAATCCCGTGATCTCGATCCCCTTTCGAAAAATCATACGACTTTGGCTCACATACCACATGGTCAGTCAGATGTCTATTCCTGACCAATTAAAAGAATTTTAGAAACCTATCGTCAGGGTCACGAACCCTTGGTATAGAAGGTTAAACAGCGATTTTCGCGGACTTTTCTGTCTGTTACCTTGCCCTGTCCTGGTATCGTGCTTCTGTTGCTCTATCGTCGCGCGTCACTTTCTAAACTCAACATGTTCCTCATAATGTAATGTCCAGTGATACTCAAACTCCGGCAGGTCCGGGGCTAATTTGTCTGTGTTTAATCATCAAAGTATCTGATGTACAGTTGCTGAAATGTCCTGCATATGCCGTCGTCATATTCCTGTGAATAAAACCGTTCTTCGGATTTAAAGTGTGTGTATTCCTGCTACTTCCATCATGTGTTTACCAACTACGAGTTTCCAGGGCCGGACTTAGCCTAATTAGGGCCCGGGGCAAAAACTTCTTTGGGGCCCCCCCTCTGCTTCATTACTTCAGTAATGAAGAACTTAATACTTAATACTAAACTTTCTATTCGATTTGGGGGCCCTCCCTCTGATGTGGGGGCCCGGGGCAACTGCCCCGTATGCCCCTGCCTTAGTCAGGCTCTGCGAGTTTCTCCACCACCCCCGTCTACAGAAGTGTTTGAATCGCACCCATGATGTGCCGTTATTACAAGAATCATCTCCTCTACGCGATGTGAATGCTATCACGTTTTTTGTTACCGTTGCCGCCGCTGTCCGTCCCATTATGTGGTGTCCAGTATATTCAAGTTCCGGCAGGTCCGGGGCTAGTTTGTTTGTGCCTAACTGTCAAATTATCTGATGTAAAGTTACTGTGCTGAGATTTCTTGTGCGGTGAGCTGTCTTCGTTATTCGGAATAATAAAAATAATTCACGAACTTTGTGTTTCGCATATGTCTCCAATACGTTCCTGCTCATTCCTCGGTGACAACGACTACCACCAACCGTAATGCCCGCTTTGAGTATTCTCGAATCTTGTGTGCACCATCTCCTCCGTGGTGCGAGTATCATCCATCACACACACACACAA
Organism: Dolomedes plantarius; assembly: GCA_907164885.2. NCBI lineage: Eukaryota > Metazoa > Arthropoda > Arachnida > Araneae > Dolomedidae > Dolomedes > Dolomedes plantarius. The sequence continues at coordinate 139,618,039 of OU015493.1, read as the reverse complement.
ACAAACAAACAAACAAACAAACATATATATATATATGAGGGGGGGGGGTTTCTCAGGATGGCTCAAAAAATCTCTCATGAATAACGAATAACAAACATTTATTTTTCGTTGACACACAATTAACATATATAAAGATATAGAAATACAATCAGGGGCTCCTCAAGCTTAGCCTTCTCACATAACACTAACTTCCCTTCGCATCTAAACCAGTCGTTTAGTGCAGCATTCAGAACTGTTAATACGGGAGCTCTCATGCCACTAGACCGTCTGTTCCCTGTAGGCTTAACTTTCTCCCGACGCTTTTGGGGCGCCGGGAGCCGTGTTTGTGTTCGATTTATAGGAAATATTCATTCGACTTCCGCCAGCACCGCACCGTCCAATTCCTCTCACCCTGACGTCGTTCACTCGTTTCTCCTAACTCATTGCCGATCGGCGATAGCGATCGCCGTTTTTATATAAAGATTAAATATAAAGCTTAGATATAAAGATTTCAGAATATAAAACAATTTAATTTTTAACTCGATATAAACGAATAGAGGGCTCTTACTTATGAAATTCACCATTGTGGCAAAAGTTACAAAATAATATGTTTACATATTATTTTGTAACTTTGCAATGAGATACTTATTATATGTTTTCAGTATCTTTCCCTATATGTATATTCTCATTTAAAAGTCCATTAGGGAAAGGTCCTATTTTTATGTCACAATTTGGATATGCAAGTTATGGCAGTAACACACTGATGAATTTTTTTTAGTAGTGATCATTAGTGAGACGCAATGCTCGACAGACGGGAAAAATCGTCCAGTAGGGTAAGCGGTTTTGCTTACCCCGCAGGGATCGTGATGGTAAAAAAAAAAATATCCTGCACAAAAACCAGTAGGTCTCTTCTCACTAAACAGGGTACAAAGATACAACATTCCAGCTTATCGCTGAGCTCAGCAATTAAAATAGAACCATGGGAAGCTTCTAGTTATTGTTGTTTAATCCCCCTAGCCGGAATTTCTATACCAGGTCCATATAAGACTTGCAGGACACAGGTATGCAACCCTAGTCATTATGGCACCACAAAGGTCTGCTTCAGCCCAGTGCCACCACAAGTTTGGCTGATCTCCACCAGGGGTGGCATAAGGTGGGCCTGTACCCTCTTGCATCCCCTACCACAAGGAAGAACCTTCCAACCAACAGATTTAACATGCCCATAATCGGCATAAACATGAAGGCATTCAATGACGCTTGTCAGTTTTTGAACCAAGCTTCCTCCATCTGAAATCTGAAGAACTAACCACTAGGCACCCCAGGTACATAGTTCTTTGAATAACAAGCAGCCAACTGTCCAGTATAATCAGGATGATACCGTGTCCCATGAATCAGCCCACGTGTGTCATATCACCATAACAGGTAGGAAATAGGGAGATCAGCATCAGGGTTAAAAAAATAAGGAAATAAGTATTAACAACAATAAATAACAGAAATATGTTACAGCTGTGTAGATATACACTAAACACCTCAATTTTCACAGCTATTAAACTATTACACAACTGTATTACAATTGACATTGGTCTGTGGATTATATTTGCTATAAATCCAAAAAGAAGTTTTAGATATATGCTGAGACAATTTTTTGGTAAGATGAAAAAAGATATTTAAATCTCATCCTCTTTAGCTAAAATATCCGTTGAAGTGCTTTTCTTTATAAAATTTATTAAAGGCATTTGCTTCCTCCCAGAGAAATAATTTATAATTTTATTTAAATCATTTCAAGTTATTCTGCATAATTTAGTATATGTACTATATTATTTTCAAACAAAAGTAACAATACATTTCCCTTGACAAGATCACACAGCTTCTTAGCATTAATTATAAAAACAAAGTGTGGCAACTAGCTTTGAAATAATTATTTAGTTCTTAAGGCACGGAGCATTTGATGTGGTTGTCTTTATTGACAAGTTATAAAAATGCAAAAGCATTTGTGAATTCACCAGAGACAACACATCCAATGCAGCACAGCTTGACTAAGAATTATATTAATTAGTCTGAAACAAGTTACTACACCTTGTTTTTATTTTCAAGCTGTGTGTTCCTATTATGTTTTTGATAAATTTTATGGGAATATAATGTTTCACTCTTGGACACATCATAATCATCATTCAGTTTGTTTTAACTAAGACATTACTAAGATTTTTTAATTTTACATTTTATACATTTATAAATTTATGAAATAGATAAAAGAAATGACAGCACTCATACATATAATATATAGATATTCTAACAACATTTACATTTACAAACAAAAACCATTTCAGTTCTTTTGATCAAGTTCTCTGCTCAGCTCTTTAACTTATAGCTATTTAATCAGTTATCTAAGTGTAATTATTCTCCAGTGCAGATCTTGACCTCAAAAAGTACAAATCAAATTGACTCTCTAGCTCTGAGATTTAAAACAAATCTTGTCAAATTTTTGGAAAACACAAATTTATGTAACATATGCAAGTTACACATGAGCTCTGTCCATATGAGAGAAAAATTATAATCCCTTATAGAATTACTCAGGGAGAGGAGAACCCTTAATTTATCATGGAAACTCTAACCATAAAAAAGAATTAGATGAAAATCTTGTGACAAAGTAGGAATTGGTATCTATGTAGCAATCATCCTTTAACAACTATAATACATGCCATAAACTTTTTTCAATATTAATCAGCAGTAAATTCATGGCTGATAACAGATTGCCAAAGTCCAATAGATAATCAAATCGCTAAAACCAATTTCTATTTCCTTCATCAGTTACTCAAGCCTCACTTTTACACTGTTAAATGTAACATCAAAGATAAATAAATTAAAATTGTAAAAATACAATCTAACTTAATTCACAATGACATCACCAAGTTTTTAAACAATCTGAGATACTGATACATATTTTAAAGTTAAAACGCTCTTGATATGAATATAAATGAAGCCAATTTAAAATTCATACATTAGCTGTCATCAAAAACTTCTGAAATACTAATAATATGGAAAATAAGAGCAATTGGATAAAAATAAGTACATGGGAGCGGTTAATGACAGATTTTGTACTAAAATGACCTCGAGTATACTACATCTGTACTGTATATTTATTGAATCTAATACAAAATATATAAACGAGCAACAGCAACCACTAGATTTTTTTCTCGGCACTAATGAAGCATATTTACGGTAATACCGAGATGCAGGTCTTATTTTAATGTATTTGAATTTTTAAAAAGCATTCAACATAAATTACTTCCTATTAAAAATATTCCTATCGTGAATCATCCAATACGTTTGACGAATAAGTTGGCCAGAGTAAAGCAATTATATTGCTCGAATTTTTGATTACTAGAGAATTTACATTTATAGTGTAACTATCATCTAGATGAGGAAAGTAAATTTCCCGCATTCAGATCTTTTACATACCTATTATGTCACTTTTATATACATTTTAATATAAAGAGAAGAATTTTTTTCATCTCGGAAAAAATAAAGTAAAATGCCTTCAAAACTTGAAATAAAACATGACATAAGCTATAAATACCGTTTTAGATTTAAGAGATCTATTGTCCATTAAATCCATGATTGATTACCTAGAAAAATACTAAAAATGTGTTGTATTTCGATTGATCAATATCTAGAAATATTCAAACGTGACTTGGTAAATAGTAAATACTAAATATTCTGGTTTTCCGCAAACATACAGAAGTGAAAGTTATAGTTGATAAATTTAAATGTTTGTTAATAATTTTTATAATTTTGTAAACTCTTAAACGAAACATAAATGTATTTTTTTTTGCCTATGTTTTGCGTAATTATCGAAATTATGATGGTTGTAATTACATTTTTATACACTTTTATTAAAAAAATTATCTTGTACTGTAGCATAACACTTTATTCAGTCATTTGTCCTCAGGCAGTAGCTTTTCGTCTGCTAAACATATTTTCGATTTATTTATCTTTCTAATATTCATTTTACGTGTTTACTGAACCTATCGGTGATGAACAACGAAGAATTTTTACTCTATTTACAAACTAGCTTTTTATAAGAAGAGAATTTAATGTTTTATCAACCGTGAAGAGAAAAATAATCGACGAAGATTAACACAAATAATCGTCTGTCATCTTGAGGAAAATTTTAAAATATGCTGACGTCAAAATATTTATGAAAACAGGAAAAATGTGGCGAATAATTCATGTTTGGTTACCTAAATGTACTGAGGGTCTGTTTTGCTAAAAAGTTTTCTTTATGTTTATTTATAAAGTGTGTATTTATATTAATTGTGATGAACTAAATTATATACTTAATTAAAAGGCTAGGCACTATAACAGTTATTTATGAAACTTTTTCTTAAACTTATTCTCAGATTTTTCAAATGTATTTTTTGGTTTAAAGGTATAAACAGCATAGAAAATATGATATAAAAAAGTTGGTTATTTAGTTAGTTTGGATTTGAATTTAAAATCAGAAGTAATAGAAAATTATTCATGTATGACATAGACATGATTCTTAATCAATATATATTTAGAATATTTTCATTTGCACCACATGAATTAATTTTGATTAGAGACACTGAATTATCCTGTTCATTAATACTAGTTTATTGATACTCTTGTGTGTAAATTCAGTGTTCAGAAACTGTGTCCAAAAGTAACACATTAAATAGAAATTGAAAGAATTGTTTATTTATTTTGCTGTTGAGTTAATCATTTGACTCATCTTTATGTATTAATTATCAATTATTAAAAGAAATGCTGAATTTTAAAAATATTTTCTGTTGAAAGAGGTAAAGTAATTAAAAAAACCCAAATATTTCATTGCAAACCAAATACTATTTGAGACTATATTTGAATCATTGTAGTAAGAGGAGTACACTGTTTTTAGGAAGGTTTAAGACTGTGTTAGAAAATTCTGACATGAAATTGGTTATGCTGAATATTTATAAAGTTAAATAAGGCATTTGCCAAATATAAATAAATTAGCTTAAAAATCTACGAAATATTCATAATTTATGAATCAATTCACAAAGAGTATGAAAAATTTTAAATATTAAAAAAGGTGTCATATTAAATATTTGAAGAGAACAATGTATTCATATAGAGTTTTATATAAGAACAAAAACAAACAAACAAAAACACCTTCCAGTATAATAAAATATTATTTTAAATTGTACATTTCAAAATGTTTGAAAGTTATTTTCTGTGTGTAATTTTATATATGTTTAAGTATTCATGTATATCGTTACATGTATTAATTTCTTTTTCAGATTTTTTTGTCAATTACATGCATCTATGATTGAAGAATTGTTTTTAGCATTTTGAAGATAGGTCTTGTCGGAAAAACAAATATTTATTCATTATGGATGTTCATCAACAGTCAACTGAAGTTTTGAATGACAGTATGGATTGTGATAGATTGCAAAAGCAGGAATCCCTTCGAATTGATTCCGATGTCAAAAGTGTACCAAGTACTGTACTTTCAAAAGGAGATACAGAAACAGCTGCACATGAGAAATTGGATCTAAACTCTAGTAGAGAGGATATTCCTTTAAGTAAGAATCTTAATGTGAGAGAAATTCATGAAACCTCTCCATTTAAACAGGCTGTTAAAGGATTTGTTCTTAGTAAACTTACAGGAATAACAGAGAAATTAGCAAAAAAGTTAGAAGATAATAGAGATAATTCTCAATCTGTATCTGTCCACAATTCTGAAAGTGATTTGAGCATATCAAGTCTTAGAATGAAAGAAATGCCTACAGAAGTTATTAGTAGTTCAGCTTCTTGTGAACTAAAATCAGTTGTTGCAAATGATTTAGCATTATCAGAAATCCTTAATATTGAAGATGCTATAGAATGTGTCGAAGAACCAGAGTCATCTGTAAATGATATTGATATAGGTAATTTAGGCATAAATATACCTCTGCGAAATGAATTTCGTTCAAACAGTATTAGTCTTCCCTCTAGCCCTGCACATCGATTCAGTAAAAGAGCTTCCAGTGTTAGTTATTCATTAGAAAATGTTAAATCAACAAGGAAAGACTCACATTCCCCAGATTTAACTTTTTTGTCTGAAGAAAATAAGAGTAATGATGTTCTTCAGGTCGAGAAATTTAAACTGAAAGATGAAAGTGAACTCAAGGATCTAAAAAACAAGACTGGTGGTACTAGTTATGATGATAAGCATGCAAACTCAGATGTATCTTATTTGTGCAATATATATTCTGGTGATAAAGAGAATACACCTAAGTTTAAAATACTTACAATAAGAGGCATTTCTTCACTCTTCTATAATTTAAAGAGTATATTCTCATCATTATCTTTAACCCACTTCTTTTTATTGGCATCAATTATTATGCATAACTTAAGTATAATATCATCATATATAACTTTTATTTTTGATGGCATAATAGTAGCTTATGTTATTTATTCATATATTTGTATCCTGGCACAGAGACCCATTCCTAGTAAGAGTCAAAATTTTCCATTTATTGATCCTCACTTAGAAAATGCTTCAATACATGTTCAGAAGAATAACAGATCTGTTAAGGTAAAATTATAAATCTTTAATTTTTTTCCAAGTGGTGATAACAAATATTTTTCTATATTCTAAAGATAAAATAATTATAACTTCCTGATTTTGCTTGTAATTATATTTATAAACATTCTTAAGAAATTAATTTCATATTCATGCATGAAAAACAGAACTGCTGTTAAAAGAATTTTCAAAGTGCTAATACTTATGATTTAATAGTTTGATATTTCATTTTATTTGGTATAAGCAGTTTGAAGCAACTCATAAATCTGATCAATACTTTTATATGATTATCGTATATAAAAGTTTTCGTTTAAATTTGAATGATGATGCCAAAGGCATATTTTATTATATTATATCATAACAATTTTTAAGTCCATGATGCTCTCTATTATTTATATACTTGATGTTTTTGTTTTAAAATTTCTTCTAATTGAGATAGAATTAATGATATATTTTAAAATGTATTAATATTCAGGTAAAAATTCTGTGCTTTTTTAGTTAGAATTTAGTTTAATTTAACTAAAGTTCACTCAGCTAACACCTCCTTTGCATCCGACTTCATAGCTTTTTAGTATGTCAAATGCTTAGAGCCCATGTATTACTAAAAATAGAATTGAGATTCATTGTGATAGATCACTTAGCAGGAGGTATTTATCTTTTAATGGTATCCAAAAGTCAGTGAGCACCATGCTGCCAAATTTTGTCCCTTCAGTGTGTTATTCCAAGAGAAGTCAACAAAATTTTCCCTTTCAATGGAAATATATTCAGAGGGAGCTTTAGTCCTGAGAGGGTCTTGAATCAATGCAAATTTGTCAATATTCTCTTCTTGAAAGTTCTTTTAAAACCTGTTAATAAGCTGTAATATGTGTTCTTAAAAAAAAAAAAAAATTATGATGCATGAGTGTCATTTCAGTGGAAATATTGGATATTTCTTGCACCTCTGTAAGCCAACCATAGAATTCCAGGTCAACCGTGGCAAAGTGTTCAATTAGGGAACCACTGGCTTAGATAATTAAATTCAATTGTTTGCATTTCTCTTTTATTTCAAATTAAATATTTCTAAAGGGTGACTAATTATTTCCATATGTATTATTTCCATTTGTAAGTAGTTTTTGTGATATCTTAGAAAATCCTACATGAACTGATCAACATCATCAATATTTTTTTTCTTTATCTTACCTTTTACATATAAAATAAAATTTTTAGAGCCAATTTTTTTTTCAACCTGTATAGGAGTGATGATTTTTTCATTAAGAGTACTGTAATAAAGGTTCATTATACTAAAACATAGCTGCTTATTCTATTCTTAAAATTTAAAATTTTAGTAAAAAAATTTAGTTTACAAATAATTTTTATTGAATTTATAAATTAAATTTAATGTTACAAAGAAACCTACTTTTATATGTATGGTGACTTTTAAAGTTATACTATATTTTTAGCATCTTCTGTCTGTAGGAATCTGTATAAATAAAAATATGTTGTGTGTTTCAAACAAACTTTTTACTGACCCCTGTAAAATAGGAACAAAAATTTTGGTTAAATATATTGCTTTCTTTAAAATATTGCTATTTGGTAAGATTATTAGTACAATTTTTAATTTTAAGATTAGACTTCTAGCTATTCAAAGACTGTAAATTCTATTCAAGTTGAAATTTAATTGATCTTCTGAACATTGTTGGTACACAGAACATTCAGCTATTAGGTATCACTTAATATTCAGGTGTTTACATATCATAAAGTTTCATTTTTTGCTTTGCTTTGCTTTGCTTTACTAAAAGATGTTAAAATTAATATGTATGATATAATTGCACACATGCATGTATAAATTACATATAGTGCTTTTTTTCTTCAGATGTGCTTAGAAGTGCTTATTTTTTTAAATGAAATTTGACTATGCACTGTGGAAAAGAAAAACTCCTGCACAGAAATTCTCTCATTATATTTCTAACGTTTAATAAAAAATGAAGATATAATTTGTTAGCTCCACAATCTTTTTCTGACATTCAGGTTTTGTTGGTGCCTGGTCATGTATATTGTATAGTGACAATTCTTATGTTTACTTGTATATCTTAATTAAAAATTTTAGAAATCATTCTTGTGTGCATGACTTATTTTTTAAAATTTTTTCTTTAATATTTTATTTTTAGGGTTCTGTGAAAATATTAAAAGGAGAATATGATCCAGATATGGTGAAAAACCATCCTACAGACTTTGTAGACATAAGCATCGAAAAGGGTTGCCTTAAAATATATACACCAAAGAAGAAAATTAGCAAAAATATTACTGAGAAGTCAGAACCTTCTGCCTCCTATGATCTTCTTGGGGCTAGTGTTTCAACTGTTCCTAATGGCTTATCAAAAGGAAGGTAATTTCTTTTAGGGTATTATCATCTGTGTTTGGTTAGTTATTAACATTTTTCAAAAAATGTAGGTTAGTTATTAACTTTTTTCAAAAAATGTAGAGGGGAATTTTTAAACTCTTTTTTCAGAGCTTTTATTTTATCAATATAAGTGTTTATGTATAAAGCTTTTTTGAGAATTAATTTTATTTTCATTTAATAGTAATTAGTTATGTAATAGATTAGACTTGTTTATGGACAAGGTGATGTTTGTTTGAATCTTCTCAAGCTCTGTTCATATTCTTTTACTGTGAGTGTTCAGTTGTTATAAAAAGCATCGTATTCTAAGGTGTTGCAGTAAACTAATGTTATAATCAGAACATAACACCTAGTGTTTCTCTTATGTATTTTCAGGAGGGTATAGGGTTTCTAATTGTTTTTTATAGCAGTAAATCTGTCATGTCCCTTTCTGATTTGGAAAGCTACTTTCTCTAATTTATATATAAACATTGAATAAAAGTGAATAAATGCTAGAACATCCATTACCCCTTAGATATCCCTTTGTTTATTAGTAATGAAGAAATCAAGGTATTGTGAAAGTTGCATTAAATAAAGCTGTATTCTGAGATAATTTATAATTTCAATCCTTTCTTGTTGTTCTTAATTCAAGAATCAGAATAAATTATTCCGTATTATTTTCAGAAGTTTTTTCTTAATGCTCAATAAAGGATTCTTTTGATGATAATACTTTCCTCTCTTTTTTTACCTGGGTACTGTACTAGATAGATCCACATTACTAATATGGTAGTATTTTTTTTAAAAATAAAATCTTTTGATGTAATCAAAACATTTCCTTTTTATCTGTCAGATGATAGTAGTGATTTTTTTCATCTTTTTTTCTAAATGTGTTAATTATTATGAAGTATAATATAAAATATCCTTAACTCACCACCTCCATCTTCATTTTTACAAATTTATTCTATTTCTGTTCTTTTCAGGGGTACAGTGTTCTTACTAATATGGTAGTGTTATACATTATTTTTCTAGTACTGAATTACAGATAGACAAATTCAGTGTTTTAGGATCATTTAGGTGCTTAAAATTTTTAACTTAATTTAATGATACATAAACAATAATAAAGAGAAAATGTAAAATGCCCTTATATGTTTTGAGTACCCTACCCTTTTGTTCCGAGGAGAACACTAAAATTGCAATCACTTAAGCCTTGAGTTCATTTTCAGATATTTAAAGTTGACAGTGTGTAATATCTGAAAGTAATTATTTGCTTATCAGTTATCAGGAGGAATATTTTATAAATATATTCAGAACTAATAATTATTTCTAAATAAGTCAATCACATTTTATTCTTATGTAGTAATAAATAAAGGGAAGGGCTTTGCATCAGTTTGACCTCTCTTGATATGAGTTCAACATTTTTTTTTTTTGTCATGCATTATATCATGTTAATTAAGCTGATATTATTTTAACTTGCAGTTGATTTGGTAGTTGCCGAAAGTAATGTATTTTTAGGCATGTTGCAGATTATATAAAGCATGTATACATAAGAGACCATTAAGGCATATAGTACTGTTGTTAAGGAACCCTCTAAGTTTTGATTACCTGATAGACAAAATTCACTTCCATATGATTAGTTACACTGTACAACATGAAAAATGTCCTTCAGATGAAAATGTGTGTTTCTTGAATATTTTTGGCTGAAAATACCGAATCTGTAATTTTTTTTCATTTATCACGCACCATTTTCCCCAAAATCCACATTTTAGCAATGGAAATCTATACTGTAGCGGCAAGCACTGTTATACAAAATAAGTTTATTTTGAAGATGACAAAGCCATTTTGTAGACTATTTTGCAGAGAAAGACATTGTATATTGTGATGTGAATGGTGTGTTTCAGGCATTGGGACATGAACATAATCCAGCAGAGTGGTGCCTGTTTATTGACTCACCCAAACATAGTCTCAAAGCAGTGCTCCTCCATATAGGCAATGTTTGTCTGCCTGTTCCTGTAGCATATTCTACAAATACAAAGGAAACTTGCAAAGTTATGAGTGCTACACGGAAGTTAATTGAGTACACTACATTCAAATGGCATATTTGTGGAGATTTAAAAGTCATTGGGATATTAACAGGCATGCCACAGGGATACACTAAATTCTGCTGCTTTCTCTGTGAATGGGACAGCCATGACAGAAAAAATCACTACATCCATAAACAGTGGCCTCCAAGAAAAAACTTCATTCATGACACCAAAAACATATCACTTGAACCACTTGTGAATCTGCAATGTATCTTTCTTCTACCATTGTACATTAAACTCAGTTTGATGAAAATATTTGTAAAAGTTCTGGACAGAGAAGGAGTGACTTTTTTGCATCTCAGGAACAAATTCAAAAATTTAAGTGAGGCAAAGGTAAAAGATGTTTTTATTGGCCCACAAATTAAAGCAGTCTTTCATGATGAAGAGTTTGAAAATAAACTGTCACAAGCAGAAAAAGAAGCCTGGCTGGCATTCAAATCAGTGTCCTCACGTTTCCTTGGAAATGAGACAGCTGAAAACTATGAAAATCTTGTTGGTGTCATGGTGAAATGCTTTTGTGTTATAGGTTGCAATATGTCTTTAAAACCACACTTTATGGACTCACATCTGGACTTCTTTCCTCAAAACCTTGGCACAATTAGTGATGAGCATGGGGAAAGGTTTCATCAGGACATCTCTATGTTTGAAAAGCGTTTCAGTGGACAATGGAAGGGAAATATACTCGCTGAATATTGCTGGTCTATTATCAGGGACACACCAACAGATGTCTACAAGAAGAAATGGCCAAAAAAATCATTTTAGTGTTTGTGTTTTCTATAATCAAGCCTCTTACATTTCTCTGTAACCAAATTGTCTAAATATGAGAAGTGGGTCTCCTACAAAAATGGTACATGATGGACCATTTTGGTTTTGATATATGAATCAAGCACCTTTTGTTTATACAGAATCATAGTTTCATGTAAAGGACAGAAAAAATGTTCAAATTTGTTGTACAATTTTATATAATATGTATACTAATGATTGATTAATTTTAAAAATATTAGATATTTATGTTTGTTTTTTCCAAGAACTTCAGCTGTATTTTATTTGAATTTTAGATGTGATTTGGTGCATTTGTTTCTTATTGTATTTTCAGAATACCAGTGAGTTTTATGACTACTGTTTTTATAATCACTCCTGATATACTGCTAATTTTAGATTTTACTTTATTATATCCTACATGCTAGAGACAAATATGATTAACTTTTTCTAAAACCTTATGTCTGTCAAAACCTTCCATTTTGTTGCTTAATATTTAGTAAAACATATCTAACCTCTAATCTATATGTAGAATTTTTTTTAATTGCATTCAATCATTTTCTTGCAGGATATGGAATAAAAAATACCCAATCTGCATAGCACTTCCATTGGCATCTAAGAAATCAATGTCACCTGATAGCTGTACTGATGCTGCTACAGATTATTTATCCCTTGCTTCCACTGCAAATAATTCTTCAAATCAAAAAGCTTTATATTTCTTTGCACTAACTGACCGAGAAAAAGAATCATTATTTTGGGCTTTGTTGAGAAATACTGAAGATAGTGATAATATTAAGTGCAATGAACAACTCTGTGATACCTCAGCTAAAACTGACTTCTCATCTATGAGCTATACATCTTTGGTAATTATATAATTTTTTATGAATATTGTAGCTGAATTACCAAGGTTTTTTTATGCAATAGAGCATTATGTACACATGCAGTGATTAAAATATTACTGTGCCCTTCCTCTTACAATGTACATGGAATGAATCTAAAATAGCAGCAACATCAATCATAAAATATTTAATTATGTACCATAATACGTTTTATTTCTCTTTAATGTAGTCACCATCCATATTTACAATTGCTGTGCTGGTAAACAGTAGATTCATCGTGCAAAGCTTTTTTAATTGATGCTAGCACATCAGTGCCTTAATGATGAGAGAGAATGTAATTTATTTTTTTTTTGTGTGTGTGTGTGTATGATTATGTTCTGTCTGTTGTGTTTCATTGTTGCAAAGAGATTGAAGTCAGAGGGACTTATGTCCAGGGAACAATAGATGTTTGACCCCAGGCTACTGCAACTGTGCCTGCACAAACATTTTCTTCTGAGTTATAATGTTTTATATAACCCATTGTAAGGACAAAGAGGTGTAATTTCTGTAAACATAAATAAAGTCATGAATTTCCCATCTGGTTGTAATTTTGTGGTTAACATTCATGTCTTAAAAAAAAGTGTAAAACTATTTTGTGATATATTCTGACTGAACACTATCTATCGTTATTCTGACTCTAGCAGTGATTACAACAGTATTAAGTGATGGTCATATATACTCATGTATTGTAAACATGCTTTATCATTTACACTTTCATGGATATGGATAAACTCTCTTGTCTTTTTTCTTTTCTGTGACATGTTCTGTTCTGACCTACTTTTGGAGGATTTTGATGAAGTTATTTAGTAATCTATCCTCCTGCCAGTTACTTAAATTAGATCCATGTACATTATTTTATCTTGAGAAACATCTCTAGGTTGGCTCAAATGGGAAAATAAGCTTTCTTGTCTTTTATTCTTCTTTCCTCATGTGAATCTTGGTGTGTTGCACAATTTTGGCCTTGTGCTACATTAGCTCAGAACAATAGCCTCTTCCCATGTTCAGTGGGGCACCAGTATTTCTGTTATTTTATATTTAACTATTGTTTTTATACTTGGTATTAAAATATTTTCATTAATTATCAGCTCCTAATTTCCCAATTTTGATTAGATATTACAGCTAATAAAAAAAAATTGCAACTACTTAAATGCACAGTTTTTTTTATTTAGAAAATAGGTGGATATTGGCTTTTTGTAATTTTTTCTTCATAGTATATTCAATAACTTATTACGCTTTGATTTTGAACATGTTTTTAATTTTAATTTGCTGTTGATATGAACAACTGGAGTGTGATTCTGAGGTATAATATTTGTGAAGATACAATTTTTATTTATATATTTTAGGAAACTTTCTAAAATCTTTTATAAGCAGTTTTTTTTTTAAATATGTGAGCATTTAAAAAATTTATTGTTATATGTATACAAATTTCATAATTAATTCATTTTATTCTATATTTTTAGTTGGAACTAAACAGTGAGGATAATCTATCTCAAAGTAAAGATACTACTGAAGATGATAACTCCAGCATCACTGACAAAGCAAATGGAGGATTGATTTTTGAAAACTATATGAGCAGCTTGTTTGAAAACTTTGAAAGAATGAATAAGTTTGCATCTCGTTCTAAAAGTTTTACAGATCTCACTAACTTGAAGGAAGATATCTCCAAACCTTCTGATTCCTTAATGTCTAAAGATGATTCTTTTTTGACTAACAACTCCAAGGAATATTCTGTTGATTGGCTAAATTTAGTGTTGGGACGTATGTTTTATGATTTCCTATCCCAAAAATATTGGTCTGATGATGTCAAATCTAGAATACAGAAAAAACTTGATAAAATAGAGGTTTGTATGATAAATTTATAATATTTCTCAAAGTTAATTTAAAATAATTTAAATGTAATGCACTATTAGAAATTTAATTCAAACACACACAACCAAACTTTTCTGTTTTTCTCATTTGATTTTATAAATTTTTATAAATAATTTGAACTGAGTAGTTAGCAATCATAGAAACCAGAGTTTGGTGAATTATAAAAATTTTCATGATTTTTCCAACATTTATAATGTTAAAAGTACTTTTCTTCTCTTCTTATTAACCCTCCGCATACGGCTCGATTTTCGTACATTCCGGTTCTGAAATACGGGAGGATTTTTTTGCATTTTCTCCGTCTACATTAATTACTGTTGCGTAGGCTTTTACTGAATTCCTCTACAATGAAATGGACCCCGTAGAGCCATCTAGCGTCAAAATAATGAACAATACGACATTTTTTCCTTGCACGGAGAAAAAGTGGGATTCGTATTGAAAGTAAGGAAGAAAATCTTCGCCCACGATTTTCACGTGAACCATAGTAGCAGACCAATGTGATAACCCCACTAAAATCGTGGGAGCCGTATGTGGAGGGTTAACCATATTTCTAGCAGACACCCTTCTCTTGTAACCAATCACTTCTATGATGCATTGCAGTGTTCAGATTATTCTTATCTTACTTTTGTTGAATAGTTGGTTTGAAATGTCTCTTTGCATGTGTCAAGTTTTTATTTATTTCTAACTCACTTCAAATGCTCAAGTATCCAGCAAAAACAATTTTCTACTCTTTACAAAGTTCACATATTTATCCAAAGTTTTATTTATTCATAAAACAATTAATTTTAGAGGACAACTGAATATAGGTGTTGATAAAAATGTTACATCACAATTTTTCAAAAATAGTTTTTTTTTCTTCATTGTTGAAGGTGTTATGTGTTTATCTGTCACATAACATCACTGAATATCCAATAAGTATAATGGCTCTCAAGATTTGTCAATGGATATCCCATGATGCTATGTGAAAGATAGCACATAACACCTTCATAAAAGAAAAGACCTATTTTTTGAAAAATTGCATTATAACACCTTCATTTGCTTGTGCCTTTAATTATTTTTTGATGTTTGTGATGAAAGAATGCAGAATTTGGTTTTAGAATATTTAGAGGTTTATACATTTCTTAGAAGTTTTTATATGTAAATAAGGTTTTTTAGAATCCTGCATATCAGAGTAATAATCATGCTTGCATTAACTTAAAATATTCACATTCAGTACTGAAACAGTAATATTTTAAATATTATACTCTTCTGGATTGGTATTTAAAAGCTGTTGAAGGAGATTTATAATGTCTCACCTCCTCATACTAGAGTGGGACAGACCAAAGTAAATTGGAATCATCTCAGTCATAGTTTAAATCATGATTTAAGTGACATAATTTTTTTTTTTTTTTTTTTTTTGGTAAAAGATTATTCAATTTTAATTCTCTTCTTTTGAACATTTTTTTTTGAGAACCTAGTATTTTTAGTTTTGATGAATTACTATAATTGATATAGCTGTGCTTTATTATACATTTTAAAAAATCAATCACTATTTAAACATTAATTATCATTCGAAATATTTCTTAGTATAGAGAATACTATTTTTAAATTTTGGACTAACCAACCCTTCTAAGCCTCTTAAAAGTTTTAATTGGGTAGAAATATATGTATCCGACTACCTTTAAAATGTTGATTTTGATGAAAATTCCCTTTATATATATATATATATATATATATATATATACAGTCGAACCTCCATATATCGAACTTCCACATATCGAAATTTTCTATATCGAACTCTTAGTGTCTCCATGTTCATTACATAGAAAAATTGTTTCTATATATCGAAAAAATCTCTATATATCGAAATTTTTTTCAAGACAAATTGGGAGATTTTATTCCACTTTAGAGTAAAATCTCCCAATTTTTGGCATTTGAAACAATACGTTGTGGACTTATGCGCGGAAAATGTCCTTGATTAAGTGTTTAGTGGACTGAATAAATGCGAACATTTCTTTGAACTTTCAGCAAAACTGGCTGTCAGCAACATATTCGTAGTGCTTTTTAAAAAAGAATGTAACTGTGATCATTGTAACCACTGTCTGGATTATTGTTTTTTTAAAGGTATGTAGTACTCAATAAATCTTCCATATTAATTCCTTTTTCAGTTATTAACTTTCATTTAATGGGATTCGCATATAAATTAGAAATGGAGTTTCGCATACGAAAATTAGCTTTAAATTTTTTAGGAGAATTATGATAAAACTAAGCTCAATTCTATATATCGAATTTTTTTCCGGCAATTTGCTACTTCGATATATGGAGGTTCGACTGTATATATATATATATATATATATATATATATATATATATATATATATATATATATATATATATATATATATATATACACACATATATATATATATATATATATATATATATATATATATATATATATATATATATATATATATATATATATATATATATACACATATATATACAGTAACCACCGCTTATAGTAATCAGTGGTTATAAGAATCAACCGTTTATAAGAATCAATATCGCAAAAACAAAAACAAATGTAATATTTCCATGTTAAAATTTCCGCTTTAAAGAATCAATCCACCGGTTATAAGAATCAGTTTGCAATCTTCGCCTTCCTTTCATTTTTCCAAAAAATGCCACTTGAACTCTCAAAAGGTACAAAATTCTTTCTTAAGCTTTTGAAAAGAAAGATTGATAAAACTTTGGGGTGGAAAACAGTCGTAAAATACATTCCTTTAGACGTAACATAAGAGTTCCTCCTTATACGTTTTTGCTAAGCACTGTCTAATTACCTTTACCCAGGGGCATCTAACCCGCCTGGGTCCGATTTCGCTTTTCTCCAGACAGGCACTCCTTTTTTCCCACCACTTACTTCCTGGTTGCGGATTTCTGGACCCTGAAACACATAAATCTTCCGCGAAGTGTCCACCATCACTTACGCAAACGGGACAGTGGATTCAGCACTACAAACCGTGAAACGTAAACGGATCCATTTTCCTGAATCAGATGAACCAGATGCTGAATCAAACGTTTCACGGTTTGATTCAGAATCAAACCGTGAAACGTAAGCTATAAAGTGAATCTTCGTCTGAGACTGTAATAAGCATACGTCGCTAGTATTCACTTTAGTTTTCTAACAAAATTGCCAGTTAGTGTTAGAACTTTTTGATAGTCGAATTCAAATATGATAAAAACAAGGAAAACTCTTAGTTTTTCTGAAAAATAGAACTTGTTAATTAGATATGATGCTCTTCCAAAGTGTAGTCAAAGGGAAGCTGCCTCTTGTTGATTTTATAATCATGTGTTGTTACTTATAGGTCTAGAAATTGAGTTATAGTATTTGTTTAGAAACTGAGTATTTTTAAAATTATAAAAAATAATTTTAATAAATGATAAATAACATAAATTAAAGAGTATTTAATGGTAAATTATGTATATATGTGCCTGTGTGTTTAAATATATGTACAAGTATATATTTGTGTATGTGTGCCTGTCCAAAGGGAAGTTTCGGTTATAAGAATCAACCGCTTATAAGAATCAAAAACAGTAATAACAAACGTGATTCTTATAAGCGGAAATCACTGTATATATATACACATATATATATATATATATATATATAGTAATTATCAATTTCAATACAAGTTGAAAACTTTAATTGTGTTTTTTGAAGAACTTATTTTTCATCAAAAGTGTAAACGACTAATGCGATAACTCAAAATCTAACCTTGATAAGTCTATGAAATTTTTCATGTATGTTTTTCATAATACTAAGAATGTAATAAACTACAGATTTGATTCTATACTCAGGGCATACCTAACCTGAATGCAGGGGGGTCGCTAGAGCAGTATGATTTCACCATTGCGATATAGTTTGCACTTTTTCCTGTTAACAGAGTTGATAAAAGGTACATTTCAGACATAAATCATTAAAATAATGATTTAACTGATAAAGCATAGACATATTTGGGCAACAAAATGTGGTGTTTCATGTATTTAGTAAATAATGCGTAATACAGCATGTGAGAGAGAATGTAACGTCATAGAATAATTTGACCATTCACAAGGCTTCGGTTCCTTGGCGGGAGTATCTGGCATTCAATGGGGATGTGGAATTTTGGTAACCCCAGGTCTCTTCTGAAAGTCAAACAGGTGTTACTTCCTGCCGATGGGTAATGGTTTACCCTAAGAAAAGGCAGTGTTAACAAGAGACAAGTGGGGAAGAATACACATCTGCAGTTAACAATGGAAAGGAAATTTTCAACAAAATTTTGCTGTACAATCTGAAATGTTTAAATGCTGATTTCTTATGTCTGTTTTCCAAGTTATAAACTTGTAACTAATCAAAAAATCTTTCACGCTTTCATTTAATTTTTAAACTGGGCAAAAATATGGCTAACAAAAACTGAGTTATGAGAAGATATTTCACAAAGAATGAAATTAGAGTTTGACGAAATATTCCCCTAGTTAAAAATTGCAAAAAAGGGGAAATTTTTATAAAGTGTTGAAAAAATTAAATGCATGTGATTTTTCATTGGAAGAGGTCATTAGTGTAGTCATCATAACACTTTAAAGGGCAGGAGTGGCTTTAAGCCGATTTGACCTATTAGATAAGGAAATTTTTTAAAAAAATGTCTAAAGGAAAATTGTGTAAACAGATGTAAAAATTATTCAGAATAATGACTAAACGAAGTGTGTAAAACATTCATATGTATATCTCAATATGCTGGTTGAAGAAATGGAAGCATTCTTCCATCTTAATATTTATGAAACCCATAAAAATTCAAAGATTCCTCGCTACGAATGATAGAGCTGCTGGATTTCCAAATAGGGACCGGGACAAGAAGTGTTTCTAGATTAAAATTAATTAAAGCATTCCTGAGACCAACAATATCGCAGTAGAGACTAAACAATCTTGCAATACTTTCTATAGAGCATGAGGATATTAAAATTTGATCAAATTATAAATGATTTTACTGATAAAAAAATCTAGAAATATTTATTTGTAGATATTTTTGTTCTGTTAATTAAATCTGGCTTAAATGCTTTTTCCATAACTTAAGGTCTTATATAATCGTTTTATGTTTAATCCCTCATTTCTAGAACTGACCACTTATATCCCAGATAAACATAAAATTCTGTGAAAAATAGGATATGTAAGAAATGTCTTATATAAATCAATAAACTGAATTTGCCGAAACTCTGATAATAATCTGTACAATACATGCAATGAAAAAAAAATCAATAATTAAAAACCACACTTCAGTAGTGTCATTTTTATCATTTATTCGTGCTGTCATCAGTTTCTGAAAGCCCATTTGTTTTATATTTGCATCAATTGTTAATATAACTGGCCACATTTATTATTTAAAATGAAAGCAAAATTACCAAACAGATTGCATCTCCTATAGCGAAAGAAAAAACTAACAGTTTCAAAAATCCAAATACCCAGAAATCTGCATCTATAATAATAAATTTTTGTATGATCCCGTATTTATAAAAGTAAACAGGACTGTATAAACAGGATTTCTGAAACTCCCTCACATTATTTCGGGAAATAGTAAGTAGAACGATGCATGGTTAAAAGTTTCAAAATACATTGATTACATGAAAATAGAAATCAAAACGTGATTGTTTTCTTAAAGCCTAAATATTTAAAACCTTCATAATATTCTTAATGCCTAAAGAGAGATAAATACCTCTCGTATGTAATGCTGATGAGCTGTTGATTATTTAGTATTAAGTTAAGATAATTAGTTCAAACTGTGATGTGAAAACAAAACTGTCTCCCCCCCTTTGCTGGAAAGCAACTGAAGGAAAATTAATCCTCATTAGTCAATAAAAGGCCAAATATGGCAATCTGCATTTTGTAGAGGCGGAGAGTTATTTCTGTTGCAGGTGTAAATTGGCCATTGTAGTATGTTTAGTGCTCTCAGGTTAGGCTTGCCCCGAGTATAGATATATTATTTGTCTATTTATAGCTGCATTTATAAAAAATCTCAGACAAAAATCTCATGAAAATTTTACATGTAATTACATATAATGACCTATATTTTTTTTTAGATTTCAAGATATCGATTAGCTTTAAGTTCATTACACTCAGGAGATATATATGAAAAAAAGAAATGTTACATGCATAATTTTTTTTCAGCACTAGAGCCATTTTTCTAAAAAGTTGCTAAATTTTGACCTAATTTCCTCAATTTTGTAAAAAGTTGCATAGTTATTGTCTATTTTTTCATCATTTTCGTAATTGGAGTTATATTCTTTTGAAAAATAAGACAGAAATTTTTGCAAGTACAGTTTTTGAAAAAAAGTGCACCGAATGTAGTCGGATACCTTAAATTAATATAGCAGTATTTTATTATACATTGAAAAAAAATGAATCACAACTGAAACATTAATTATAATTTGAAATATTTCTTGGTATAGAGAATACTATTTTAGACTTACCAACTCTTCTAAGCCCCATAAAAGGTTTAATTGGGTAGAAATATATGTGATTGATACAACTTCCAAAATAGTTTGAAATCATTGAAGTATCTACATCAGTGTGTTTATAAAATGTAAATTGCTTATATTTTTATGTGAAAATTTCTTTAACAAAATTTATACACTGATCATTTTGACATAATAAGTGATATGATAGATTAAAGCTTATAAACAGTTAAAGAATCGAAATAAAATTATAAAAAAGAAGCAAAGTGGGTTGAAAAATAACGTAAGTTATATTTTAAACTCATGTTATAAAAATTGTTATGCATTTGTGAAATAAATTATTATATTATATATATTTATATTGTAAAAAATTACGTATTTCCTTAATCTAACTGACTTGTAAAAGGCTAAAGCCCATTGTAAGAAATTATGACTGCTCAATAAACTAGAGTATAGTAAAAGTTTTATTAGAGGACTGGCACCTATAGAATTTAGGAGATAAGAAAGTGAACTTAACTTTTTAATAAACAGAAAATAATAAATCTCTTGCTTGCATTACTTTGAACTTTGTTGATAAGCTGTAGTATTATCTTTCCACTGGTTACTTTTTTCAAACAAATGAATTTTACATCAGTTACAAGGAGATAAATGATAAAAAAACAAATTTGATTATGTAACAAATGCTGTACAAAAACATCTTTACTTATATAAAAGCCTAGAGTAGAAAAGTGTAGGTAACCATTCTGGGATGGACCAAGTCGGGAACATCTTAACATTGCGACGCCATTTTCTGAAATTTTTGTTGAAAAATAATACCACAAAAGTTACATATTTTGAAAGCCCTTTAAAAAATATGAAAATTTCAAGAGAACACCCTAGCTCAAAACCGTTTAGTATTTGAAATATCTTCAAATTAAAATATCCATTGAAAAGAATCATTTATTCAATTGAGTCATTCACTTGAATTTCGAGTTCATTCTACTCCATGGTTTTTCACATTCCCTTTAAATAACTACATTTTTAATGTTTAATTTTAATGTTAATTATGTTGAAGTATCGTTTTCAGCAATGCCTGCTGTGTGGTGAGTCATTCACTTTTGAACCAGTTTTGGTTTAGTTTTGTATATTTATTTATCAGTTTTTTTCTTTATTTTTTACATACACATGTATATTTTCACCTTAAAAATATTTTTAAAAAAAAATTCATGATTTTTGCAGAAAATAGAGATTTTTGAAAAATTAAAGATGCATTGCTGTGTTATTTAATTGGCTAACTTTTTGTATTTTTATTTATTTAATTTATTTTTGATGCAGAATTTTACACTTAAAGGAAAATTATATTTTTCTGGAACTTATATAGCATTATGTACCTGTATTCATCATAGTATATGTTTAAAATCTTTCTTCATTACATCAAAAAATTGAATCTTCATGTTTTGTTTTTTTTTTTTAATTATTATTATTATTATTATTATATTATTTATTTTATTTTTTTAAAATTTATTTATATTTTTTTTAATGTTTGTTTGTTTGTTTGTTTGTTCGTATGAACTCTTATGAGAAGGAAACGCTGATCAACATTCCATCATTTTTGACGGGGTTATATACTAGTAATTTAATAAAATGCATATAGTTTTTTAAAAAGCATAGAAAATGAAAAGAAATTATCTTAAAATAAATTTCATTAAGGAAGAAATGGAGCTTGTAACAATAAAAATGGTTTCTGAAATTTAAAATTTGATTTATTGGGGAGATTCATGCTTTTCATATTCCATATGCATTTTCAGTCTTTAAAAAAAAACTATACTTCTTCCTGTATACACATTTGTTGCTTATAAAGATGCCAAAAAAAAAAAACAACTTAAAAGTATTAATTTTACACATGCGGAACTTGTTAACGAAAAGAAAAACAAAACTTATAACTCAAAAAGTGATTACAGTGTAAATTTTTTTTGTATTTTGGTCTAGTTATTTTTGTAAAATGTCAATGGACAGCATGTAAATCTTGTTCAGGGCTCTGTGTTTATATATATATGTGTGTGTGTGTGTACATACATCTATAACATTCCATGATCTCTACTGCTTGTCTCTTACTTCGTAATATTTCTGAATTTCATTTGTATGTGTTTCTAAGTCAAGTTCCATTAAAAGTAATGCCACCATCTGACATTCTGATCTGGAAACAGAGGTGGACTATGTTGTACCACTTTGTAAAATTCTTGGAAAGTCACTGTTAGTTGCCTGTGTATTATGACTGGAGGTACATTCCATATAAACAAGCCATATATGCTGCAGAAATGGCTATGGAGGGAATACAAGTAGGTTCTTGCAACATAGCCCTTACTAATACCCGTATACATTGTGCTGTGCCATACTGATAAAAGTCTGCTTTAGATATCTGTTAGAAAACTTTATGTACCCCAGGCTTTTTCAGTGCCACTTATATGTATATTTAACTAAGATAGTTAAAAGGGTAAATATGTGCTGAATACATAAAGTAAATTAAGTACACAATTAAATAAGTAAAAGTAAAGAATAGCAGGTATAAAAAAAAGCACAAAAGTTATTGATCCTTCATGCTTTCATGAATATGAAACTATAAGCACTATGTGTTATTTCTGAATTATTGGTAAGTAGTTCAGAAGTGTGGTATTATATAAATTAATTTTGCATTTAATGAGGTATTATAATAAGATGTCAGAGGTTTCTGGGGATATTTTTTTAAGAATAATTAATCATTGCCCTTTATTTTTTCATTTCTAGATGCCTACATTTATTGAATCATTGGAAGTCAGTGAGGTCTTTTTGGGAACAAGTCTACCCCAGATACATACAGTTTCAAATCTTGAGGCTGACACCAATGGTATTTGGTTTAATTGTGACTTCAACTATTGTGGCTCTTTTCAGATGACTCTTACAGCAAAATTAAAAATGGCCAAGGCTAAGCAATTCCCAGATGCTGAAGCCATAAAGGGAAGAGAATTAAAGCAACAGTAAATATTAAGAAAATCTTGTTATTTTAACTCATTTTATAATTATATGTTTTGCTATAAGTAGTATCATAAAATTCATTAAAAAATCCTACAAATTTTAATCCTGATAGTCTTTTAGCATTCTTCCCTATGATTTTGTGAATTACTAAATTGCTGAACATAGTCATTCCCTCTTTCTTTTAAAATTACATGCTTACACATATATCTTTCTATGTATATGTGTGATTGTTGTTAAAAGTTATTTGTTCATATATGTGCACGTAAAATACTTTTAACAGAAGTCTAAAAATGTGTGAACCTTTTATTTTTCACTTTCTGTAATATCTTTTAACGGGAATATAAGATCTTTTTATCATGCTGAACTTTTGTAAGAAGGCAAGAAAAGATTGAATTTTATTTAGATACACATAATTTCTCTTTGCATAAGTCCAATTTTTATCATTGGCCTTTTTCATTACTTTTTATTAAAATTTTTTCAATAAAGCACATTAAGCTGATGATTTCAGCCTTTAAAAATACCCCCTATATAACCCCCCCCCCCCTGTAAGACTATAAAATTAGTATTTTTTCTCCCAAAATTTTCTTTTACTGTAATTAAAAATACCATAATTTTCATCTTATATTTGAAAGAAATTATTTATTCTTTCCTGCATGCTTCTTTTTACTTGTGCAACTACAACATAAAATCTTTAGTATAAATAATAGAAAGTTCTGTTCTCCTATTTATCATTCTGAACTATATCTGATTTTTATTACTTTCTTTTTATAGATTTTAAATAACAATATATTGTATAATTTAACATGGATAGTTGAATAATATTAATTTTTGTTTATGCTTATTCATTTTCACCAGGAAGCTGGAGCTGAAATCATCAGCTTAATTAATGTGTTTTATAAATATTTTTAGTGATTCTCCTTACTTAAAATATAAATTAGCAATGTAGTAATCCTTCCATGGAATGTATCTCTCTCCTTAAATATATTTATGTGCTGTAGAAGAACTGTAATTAAAAACAACGATTTTACTGTACTGCATACATTAATTATATTATCCAGTTCCAATGAGCTTTGATTACTTTAGAAATAAGTTTAATTTACTAGGAAATAATTGCAAAATATTTTTGTTAGCAGTTATTAAATGTATATGTATATTTATATGTATATTTACAGTCATTTGTATTTACCAAATTTAGTTCGATTAGTAGTGAATCATCTGAAGAGGAAGAGATTGAACCAAAGACTATGTAAGTTATTTTAAATTCATATTTCCATGCATGCATTGTTAATACTAGTGCTTAAATTCAAAATTCAAAAACCGAACAAAACTGAAGAGTTTTTATTTGCACTCAGACTGTCATTCGTATGTATAAAATTAAAAGAAATGAAGTTTCAACTGGAGATGAAAAGAGATGTATAGTAAATGTTAGAACATATTAAGCTTTAAATTATCAGTATCATTTTGATATTATTTTTTCTTAAAAGTTTTGGTTTGGTTCTATTGAAGAAAACACATTTTCTGTTTTCAAAATTGTCTGTATCTACTGAGCTGATAAAGTAATCATAAGACTATAAAATTAGTATATTTTCTCCCAAAATTTTCCTTTGACTGTAATTAAAAGTACCATAATTGTCATCTTAAATATTTGAAAGAAATTATTTATTCTTTCCTGCTATGTTTCTTTTTACTTGTGTAACTACAACATAAAATCTTTAGTATAAATAATAGAAAATTCTGTTCTCCTATATCTGATTTTTATTACTTTCTTTTTATAGATTTTAAATAACAATATATTATAAGAATTGTTTTGAAGAGTCTTGAAATTTAATGATTTAATGAATAACAAGTGCCTTATATGATCTTAATTTTATAATTTAGTTTAGATTGTGACTTGCATGAAAGTTTTTCTTTTAAATTAATTGAAGATTTATTTAATTCATCAATTTCTTGATAAATACTCTTTCAATAAATCTTTTAATTCCAGATCTGCAAAGAAGAAAAGGTTAATTAACAGAATAGAAAAATGGATATCTCACAAACATTTCCAAACTGTTGCCCAAAGTAGATTTGTAAAGAAATATGTAGGGGATTTATCCAATATGCCTCTTACATTGACTGTTGAACTGAACACTTTGCATGGTACCTTGACTTTCAACATTCCTCCTGCACCTACAGATCGTATTTGGTAATTATTATTTTCAATCAAAATTTGAAATAGTGAAGAGCTTTAGGGAATATTTAATATTTATTTGTCTGCAATTAAAATAATGTTCAAGATTTGTTTATTTGAATTTGTTTATGGAAAATAGAGCAACCTTAATAAATATTTTTTGTTATATTATATTCATTCTTATTGCATGCATGATGAATTTATTGAAATAAAAATTGATGATGCTGAAAAAACTTGGTCCTACTATACTTTTTTATCTTTGCTTATAATTTCAATCTTCCATCTCACACACTTGTGAAATTTTTTTAAACTTTCTAATAATTTCTACTTGAAACTCAAAGCATGATTGTGGATTGAAGTTTTGATTAATTACAAAGTTATTTAAATTTACATAGAATGCTTGTTCTATTCCTTTGTGTCTATTTTTTTTTCTGACCTACCCCTATTACCAAGTGTCAGTATTCTTAATTTTTTTTTTGGCTTAAGCTTAGATCAGCTTAGAAAAAAAGTCCTTAATCTGTCTGGTCTAGGTCCTTTTGGTGTTAGAATTCCCCGAGGACAAACATATCACCACTTTTGATGAGCTGAGAGTCTTGGGGCATGGTAGAGTTAAAGTTAGGGCCTACTATGATGAGCAAGAAAGTAACAAGGCCTGCGTAAGTCAGAAGATTTAGTTCTGTCCTTGGACTCTGACCTATCGACTGCAGCCTTGCTAGGTAAGCTTGGCTCAATGTCCAACCCAGGAGGCCCAAATCTTTGTCTTTGGGGTGGTGCCCCCTGGCAACTACAGGACATGCTGGATCACGGAGATTCCTCAAGGTGGGTTGCACAGTACTGATGAGAATTTATTTCTTGTTGCTGGTTTTGCACCCAGGATTGCAACTGCTTCCTCTCAAAATTGACCATACCCTTCTTAGACCAAGTCATCTCTTCGCCCGGTCTATGCTATGATACTGTCGTCAATTTCTCTGTTTTTTTGGCATGGTCTCTTTTTGGATTTCTGACTCTACTTCTTTTTGGTTCATGCATTCACGCACACCCTCAGTAAGTTCACCATCGATTTTTGGGAGTACAGCTGCTTTTTTGCGAGCTTTTCTTGGTGCTACCATTGTTTGCTGTTTGAGCCGGGTTAGCTTTTGGAGTGTTTCCTTTACCAGAGCAGGTTAGAGCCTTCGCTTATTCTAAATTTGTTTTTTCTTTTTTTATATATAACCTCCATCTGTTCTGCGGCTGGCCACTTTGGGCCTCCTGCTTGTGTGGGGGTACGTGGAGTGGTTGCTGCTGGGTCTAACCTCACTGGCGGGAATTAAACTCCCTAGGGCCTTGTTGCTATGTCGGGTTCCGTTTGGTGCTTCGGAGCATTCTATTTATGTATAGCACACGATTGAAGGTAACATATGACATGAACATTACATAAATAATGCTAAATGTTTGTGTGATTTGAACAGTAAACATTACATAAAATTTGTTTTTGTATGTGATCAGTAAATATTGAGACGTCTGCAAAGACTGTTCTGTAGAAGCTAAGTAATGTTTGAGTAGAAGGTAGAGTATTTTTATTTGCTTGGAGACTTAGTCCAGCTTGTAAATTTTCTTTTTTTCTTTTTATCCAATTTATTTCTTTTAAGGAGTAACAAATTTTCTAAATTATTTCTTTAATTAATTTTACTGCCCCCATCGCTTTTAATGAATGAACTTCTTTTGGATGTAATTTTTTCAATACCTAATTGAAATAGTATGAAAAATATTTACTATATTATATGGTTTTTTTATTTATGAATGGCCGAATTTTATGCTTTTATGATTTCTGAACTGAAACTGCTTATTTTTGTGTGTTGTCCTTTTTTGTTTATGTTTGACATTTTAAATAATGGAAATTTTTTCAATGGGCAAATATTTTTATCAATATTCTAAAGCAGATTGATCAGTAATAATGTTGAAGATGCTTATTGAAGTTTGCAGTTAAAATTGAAGATCAGAGAACACACAGATGTTTTATGTTTTTTGTAATGTTCAGACTTCAATATCACTATGCATAAACATTGAATTTAAAACAGTGATTTCTTAAAATTTTTCAGTATTAAATATGTTTTTAATATATAATGCAGCCATACCTAAAAGTTTGAAAAGGGAAGAATGAAAGTCTTGATACTTCACATGAAATTTCCTTAAGATAATTTCTAACATTTAAGAAGCAAGTATACCTACTCTATGACAAAATTAAAGGTTTCATGTAGTTCAATCACTGCATTCCCCCCACCTCCTTTTCTTGAGTGAATGAAAAGTTTTTTCTTCTATCATTTAGTGTGTGTATCCTATGATCATTTGATGAGCACCTCATTTATATAGGAAAGGAGAGGTATACTAGCGTTTACTAGAATTCAAGGCAAGACTTTTATTGTATTTAGTTGTTAAAAATAAGTAATTCTAGAATATTTTGAAGCTATTGATAAAACACCTAAGGAATTTAATAAATGTAAAATTTGTATAATATTAGAGCTTTGTTTTTTATTTTCCTGATGCCTACTCAGCACTGCTCAGTCTTAAAGATTATTCTGCATAATAAAAAAAGAAAAAGCATTCAGATCACCAGTCTTGAGAATAATTCCTGTAGAGGCTTTGTTAGATAAGTTTTAAAAAGCTTCCGATTGTGCTCTGAAAACAACATCAATATTTATATTACAAACAGACTATCAGTAAATTATGTAATTTAATTAATTTTATATATTTCTTCTTGAATTATGATTTAAAGATATAAATTTTTTACTTATCCCTCTAAACCAGTGATTCTTAACCACTGTGCGATGGCACTTTAGTGTGCTGCAAGATTCTTGAAGTGTGCCACCACTGCGAATACTCATACATAAGTGAAGTCAAGACTTTTTATGTTGCTCTACAAATGGATGAAACAATTGATATTATGGGAAAAGCACACTTAATTGCATTTGTTCAATTCATTCATGAAAATAATATAATTTACCAATTTTTATGTTGCCATGAATTATCTGGTTTCAAATCAGAACGTACTTTTGATGAAATTAATTCGTATTTACAAGAAAGTAAAATTTTGTGGAATTTCTGCATTGGTATTTGCACAGACGGTGCTCCGGCTATGACTGGATCTATAAATGGATTTGTAGCACATGTAAGGGAACATAATGCAGATATATTAGTTACCCATTGTATTTTTCATCGGGAAACACTTATTATAAAATAATTACCATTAGTGCTGGAACATTGTGGCAAAATGATTAATTATATAAAATCAGGACCATTAAAAAGTCACTTATTTAATCATTTATGCCAGGCTATGGAGTCTAAATATGAATTGTTGTTACTGCACATGGAAGTTAGGTGGTTGTCCAGAGGGAAAGTTTTATCTCGTGTGCTTGTATTAAAATACAAGATATTTTTTGAACAAGGTAATAATGATTTTGTTGATTTGTTGGATGACAAAATATGGTGTGCTAAACTAGCTTGCTTATCTGATATTTTTGTTATATTTAATAACATAAATACAAGTATGCAAGGACCGAAAGAAAATATCTTAAACTCAACCGATAATTGTTGGGATTTCAGAAAGAAAAAATTACTTTATAGAATAATAAAGCACAAGAAGGTAGTTTTTAAAAGTTGAGTCAGTTCCAAAAGACTGCTATAAAAGGATTTATAAAATAGTTATTGATCATATGACAATACCAGAGCAAAGAATTGTTTATTACTTTCCAAATTTAAAAATAAAAAAAATTTAATTGGATTAGAAATCCATTTGTGATAAACAACACGTTAGTGTATGAATTAACTTTGAAAGAAGAGGAAGAAATAATTTCAGCATGTAATAACCGAGATTTAATTTCAAAAGAATCAATTAATTCATTCTGAATTAATTCTAGACACAATTATCTGACAATATCACAAAAAGCTTTAAGTGTGTTATTACAATTTTCCATATCTTATTTGTGCAAATTCAGATTTTTGGCTATGATCAACATAAAAAGGAAAAAAAAGATCCAAACTTTTAAATCTGGATCATGAAATGAGAGTAGCATCATTAATTTTACGTCCAAATATAAATGAATTTATCAAAAAACAACAAGCTCAAATTTCACACTAAATATAATTTGTAGTTAAATAAACATTTTGTTTACTGTGTAATGCAGTTTCATTTTAGATTTCAATGAAAATTATTTTGTATGCTATTTTTACAAAATATATTATGGGTACATCAATCAATTAAAGTAAAATTCTTTTAAATTTATTTTATTGATAGTGTGCCGCCAAATTTTTAAATTATTAAAAGTGTACCGTGATGAAAAAAAAGGTTGAGAATCACTGCTCTAAAGGTTTGAGATTTTCCATTTTCTCTCTTTCAGCTTGGAAAAATGTTCCCTACATTTTATTCCATTCTGTAGTTTAGTTCTCAAAAGCTTCAAAATTTCACCTTATGAAACACTTTTGAAACTCTTAAATATGCTTTTGAACAAATTAAGGATGGAATAATCTGTCCAAACACTTTTCAAGTAGTAACAAAAAAATATGTCTCAAATGCATAGAGGGTTGATTGATAGAACTTATTTTTAAAATTCATTTTTGTCAAAAATTATTATGCTTTATAGAGTAAAAATTAAGAGTTTCTACATTATAATGATAATTTTGTATGAAAAAGTGAATCAATTCCCATGAATCAATGCTTATTTTGCACATTTTTGTCATCTTGGGTAGTCAGGTGTGTGTGTGTTAAAAATGTGAATTTTACTTTTATTTTTGTGTTAATCAAATATATTTTTATCAGGTATGGCTTTCGAAAGGACCCTGTTTTATCCCTAAATGCCTATCCTAAAGTTGGAACTCATGAAATTAATCTTTCAGCTATAGTACAGATGATCGAAAAGAAATTAATTCAAGAATTCAAAGTTAGTACTTTTTTAGATAAGTTGTATGTTCAGTATAAAACAAGGTATTTACTTTATTTCAAGTCTATACAATTTTTATTTCAACTTATATGATGTATTTGATTCACTACTGTGTGCATCTGTAGAGAATATTTAGTACATTTTTTTAATTTTTCCTTTCTGAAGAAGAGTTTGTGTAATTTGGAAGTCTTTTTTTTTTTTTTTAATTTGATAAGCACTGATTTAGCATTTTATGTAATTTTATGTGTTAAATGCTTGAACTTAGTAGAAAAATTGAAAAAGGAATAACTTCAGGTGGGTAGTATCACAAAAAGTAATTCTGATTTTCAAGTTGCTATAAAGGTTCAACTTTCTTTTTTGTAATATTTTTGCAAAGCAAACTAGGTCTTAAAAAAACAAGTTTTTTAAATGAATTTACATTTCAATGTTTGATTTATATTACTATTTTTTTCTTATATTTTTCTGATATACCTAATTTTATTTCCTTTATAGAAAGCAGTTGTGATGCCAAATATGGATTTTTTGTTGATTCCAGTTATGTATACTCCTATTTATGAACTCTGAAGGTGTTATTTACATAGTGTACTTTTTTAATAAGCTTTAAACACTGTTGCAAAATGTGCCTTTCTTGTTAGTGTTGGTTGTGCTCATGAGCTTTTGTGGCCAATCAAGTGTTGTACATATTTGAAAATATTGTCTTGTGATAAGTATTTAACTGTAAGGAAAATTTTTTAACTAACTGTGATAAATTTATTGAATTATGACCTGTTCCTTCCACTATGGTTATATGTCTCAACTATGTATATTTTATTATCGTACACAGTGATAGCTTTAAATTGTTTTTATAAAATTTTGTTTGTACTTAGGGTATTTTTTTTTTTATTTAAAGCATTTTTGCTTTAATTTCCAATTTAAGTTTCAAATGTAAGAATATTCATTACTTACTACATTCCATTAGAACTTTAGTATTTTTTTTATAAATTTATTCATAAAATTTCTGTTTACATTTGCATATTTTTTTTATTTTTTTAACCTATATTTTTATTCTTATTTTCCATCCCATATCTTCATTTTATATTGGTGAATTTTTAAAATTATTAATTTTATATGTTGCAATTATGTGTGCAATAGTAAAAAAGTAAGTAATTGGATGTGTGTTTCTAGCTTTGAATATTGTAATAGAATGAAAGGGCAACATTTATATAATATTCTCAGAATTTTAACTGTTATCATACTCTTATATCCACGAATCTTTTAGAAAAACCAAGAAACTTTTTTATTTATTTACTTTTTATTATTATTATTATTTTTAAGATCAATGGTTTCTTGATTATATCATTTCACATCATCTGATTATGACTGCTCTTATAAGTTATCTGATGGTGTTTATTACTATGCTCATTGCTTTTTAAAATAATTAGTTCATGTAAAATTTGAAATGTTTTGTTGGGAATTTTTTTAGATATTTTAATTATTCCATTTAAAAATTTCAATGTACCACACTTTTTGTAATGTAACGATTTCATATTTTACACACAGTGTTGTTTGTACATATATGCACATATTAATTGGCAAACAGTGTGACTGTTGTGGGAAGTTTGCATTTATCTGTACATACTTATATATGCTTTTCAACTGAACTGTTACAGCAAATTGTATAATTCTTCAGACATTTTCATATGTCCTCTAAATTTAAATGATGCTTTTTAAAAATATATCATTCCTTAATAATTATATTTAATGTGCTGTTATACAATAAAAGTCATATATAGTATATTATGATATAAAGGTTATACTAGTTATTAAATTTATTTACTGTGAACTATTTTTTCCTGGTAGGAACATTTGTTTTAATTTTCATCAGTTTTTATATAGCAGCTATAAACATTCATAATGAATTCAGCTGTTTAATTAGAATTTGTTCAAATCTATGCCTTTTATATCTAAGAACTTCTTTTACATCAATTTATTTTATAACTTGAAGTCAATCTCATAATGTTTCTAAAAGCATTATTTTCTTTTCATTTGTTCAGTGTCAGGTGTGTTAAAGGTTTTAAAAAAAATTCCAAGTGTGCTTAAGTAAAAATATTAAGTATTTTTAGTTTTCATTAAAATTATTAGTTTGATGTGTTTATATTAAGATATATGCATCTCCTTTAGATTGATAAACATTTTAAATATTTTAAAGAAAAAAACCTTGCTAAAGTTTTAAAAGCTCATGTGTAAAAATATTGTTTTCTGTTTGTGAAAATTCCTTTCATAGCTCATGTAACTATGTAAAAAGCTTAAACTATTTTATTTTCTCCTTATTTTTTTTATTGTTTAAATAATTGAAAGTTACTCTATAGCTTTTCTTCTTGCATTTCATAACTCTAGATGATGCTGAATTTTAACTACATGAGAATAATATTGAAAACTCCTTGTAATTTGCAAACATTTCAGTGAGTGTTTAACTAGGTTGTAATGTTCAAAGTTTTTTATAACTGTTGAAAAACTGTACAAATTCATCATTCTCATACATACATGGTGTTCTTTCTTTCTTTTCTATTTTTCACTTGAGATTTTTAGGAGTTTATATATTATGATAATTTTTACAGTATGCAGTTTTATAAAGTTATGCAGCAAACTTTCAAAGAATTGCATTTCACAATATTGAAAAAGAAAGTTTTCATTTACTATATTTGTCCTAAAAATTCGCCTGACTTTTGTTCTTTAAACTGTTATGAAGCAGTTCATAACTTTTACTCTCAGCCTTGGAAATTTACAGGAAAAATTTACAATTTTTGGTGTAGTGAAAAACTTTATTTTATTTTTTTTAATAATCTTAATCTTTCTTCTTCATATCAAGTATAAAACTTTTTTTTGTGAGTTGTTAAAAGATAGGAGGATATTAAAATTCAAAAGTTGTAGCACTAGTTGATTTCTAGCAGCATTTTATTCATTGTATTTATTCTCTAAGGTATTTAAATGTCCCTTATTCTGTGTTTATGAATTTCAATAATAATTTAAGTTTGTGCTGTTACGCACCTATTTACGTACATATTTCCTTGGGCTTTTTTTGCACCTGCAGATTTTTTTTCATTATTATTTTCCAGGACAATTCTTACTTTGAATACCTTCATTTTATATATTAAAGGTGTTTAAAAGTACTCATCATTTTAAAAGTTCTTTAAATTTTTCTCCTTTTATGAAAATTCAGTCCTGAAAATTCAATAATTACAAAAAATCAGTGATCTGTTTCTCCCTTTGAGTTTCTTTCATCATATTAGCTAGTTCTTAGTTTAGCATGTAATGAGATACACAAACAAAATTATATAGTATTATATAGGGTATGATTCATTCATGAAAAGTACAGAATTTATTTAGGTACATTATTAACTGAATAATTGAAGATGTAAGCTAAAATTGACTTTTACTTCACTATTTGATCTAGATGGTGCTGGGCTCTTAGTCACACAAAACTATGCTGGTTAGACAAAACTATCATTCTAGCTCAAAATTTTTCGACCCATGCAGATTTCTAATGTAGATATTAACATTTCAGCTTAAATGCTTAATTTTGACTGAATAATAACTTAAATGTAATTATTCAAACTTGATTAAAGCATGTTGTAAGTTATGTTTTTTAATAATTATATATGAATAAGTGA
Source organism: Dolomedes plantarius (assembly GCA_907164885.2). Lineage (NCBI taxonomy): Eukaryota > Metazoa > Arthropoda > Arachnida > Araneae > Dolomedidae > Dolomedes > Dolomedes plantarius. The sequence goes on along the minus strand of OU015493.1, from coordinate 139,583,360 downwards.
TTAGGATATTATTCATGTTTATATTTTATTCTGTGTGAAATACACTGACAGCTCTTTTATTTAATAAATATATATATATATTTTTTAAAGTGTAAGGCAGTAGTTGCATGCAGCAATTCAACTCTCAACTTGTGCAAAAATGAAAGGTGAATTGTTTGTTGTTAAACTCTTAGATTACTAAAATTTATTTGCAAGGGCATGCCTGAGCTCCACATATAAAATGCATGGCATCCATTTTCTACCTTTTGTTTTTCACATGGTTGTATCAGTGACATAGCATTAAACTTGCTATATTTACAATTTAAATCTTAATTGTTACATAAACATTTACACTGAAGTGGCAACATTTAAAAAAGAATTTAAGTGGTATGTAATAATTGTATACTCACATTTAGACTTATCTTTGCTCTTTCTGCCTTTTACATTGTCTTTAAAATGATGAAATTTCTAAAATTTGAACCTTTTGGATCAGAATTCAATATTTACTCATGTTTCTAAGAATATATCAGGAGATACTTGAAAAGATAATATAAAAAGCATCATTGGCATTCTAAACCCTCAGATTATGTTTGTCAAATTTGTAAGATATTTTGCATAACTTCAATTATATAGAAGGAAACATGATTATATAGTTAGACTGCTTTAAATACTCAAAGTATCAGAGCCAAATGTGTAGTACTAAAATATTTTCTCTTAAAAGAAAAAATAATACTCAAGCCACATAATGTTTCCCCTTTTTACATTGCTTGATTGATCTTTCCATTTTAAATGTGGTTTATAGTTATTTGAAAATTTCTAATTACTAATGAGATTCAAAATCAAACTAAACCATCATGTATTTTACTTAATATTAATTTTTTTTCTCTTTGCCTTTTATAAAACATGTCATTTTTAAATATATGTATATAAATTTTCACGTTATATTCTGAAAATGGCTGAAAATTTTTAAACTCTTAACTCTGCACAAATGAAATTGTTATAAAAGGGAATTATATTTGATGCAAAATCAATCCTGATTCTAGTTTTTAAATGTAAATTAAATTTTATCATGCAAATTCACAAACATTCATCTCTCACTACGCTTTCAAATATATAATAAAGTAATTTGTAAATCATCATGTTTAGACCTTTTAAAGAAATTTTTTCAAGTTTTATGTAAATTTATATAAGGAAAAGCCCTAATTCATATGTTTGTAATTGACTTTTTGCCTAAAACAAGTTGTATTTACCATATTTTTAGGCCATTTGTAAAGACATGTTTGAAGATTCACAGAATATTCACTGTATGGGCAGAAATTATTTATTTTACTCAGAAACTGGCAAATTTAGCACATTTTTAAAGCTATACATATAAGGAAGCTCTGTCAAGAATATATTTGTAAAAAAAATTAGTTCACTTTTCATTAGATCTAGGAGTGAAACATAATCATCTCCAGTGTCAGCTAAGTATTTGATAGCAACATTTAACTCTGCCTAAGTTTGAAATTTGATATTCTGGTAAGATCGTATTTATGCTTTAGCCAAATATCTGTTTTATGTGATTTATTTATATACCTTATAGATGCCTTATGTAACGTATATGTATGTGTTTAAATATTCTGCAAAGTATTGATTCTTTGCAGAGGTATGCAAGATAAGTTTTTCTTAGATTTTATAAATGTTTTACACTGTTAATAATTTTTTAACAATCATCTTTTTGATTTTAGTATTTATACTAAAATTTGCACATAGCTGATGAAGGTTCATGTGTGATGTTTTAAAACCATGTTGTTTCAGTTGTGAAAGATGTTACATTTCTTATGAGTGAGACAAAGAAGCAATAAATTTAAATTGTTTCTTTCAGTTTGCTTAAATTTCTACAAACAGTTTATTATAAATTGGTAAACTTATGTCTGTAGGATATGTGTACTAAGAAATCTAGCTAAAATCAACTACAAAGTAAATTGTGTGTTCCATGCTCCTAACCACTAAAGCTCCAAAAATCTTAATTTCTTTTGCACCTTGTTGTTTTCAGCATCATGATCTGATGATTTATCTATGTTTGTGTTCCAAAGTATTCTATTCTGTTGTAATATGGCTCTATTATGTTGTGAAGGTGATTAAAATAGGGTGATAAGTCTTCTTATTTTTAAAGTGTCTTCTTTTAAAAAAAAGCGTAAAGTGTTTTCTTAGCCTTCTTTTTATATTTTTAATTTAAATTAAATTGAACTACAAAATAGAAGCAAAACGTAGTTTTAAATTAGCATATTTATTTGTTTAAAATATGATGTGTGAACTCTACACTCTGTTTAGTAAAGCAGAACATATATTTTTATTATCACACGGTTACCTTTACAAAGTGAAAAGCTAAATCTGAAAAAATTCTAGTGGAGAGATAAAATTAGTTTTTCTTGAGTAGACATTTTCCAAAATTTAAATCAATTTTTTAATAAATTCAAATTTTTAACTGGTATTTAACTGAAATTTCACTGGCATTACTTTTCATTCATATTATTCTATTTATACTTTTCTTAGAAGAATTTTACTAATTTGTTATATATAGAAATGAAAATAATATAAATGTACTCAACTTGGCTTAAAAAAGTATTTTACTCATATTTCACTGGATGAAGTAATATATACTTGTATGTAATTTTTTTCCATCTTACCTCTATAAAAATTGATGTTCCATGCATTATTTTGTGCTATGTATTGAGATTTTCCCCGAAACAGCTGATTTTGTTTTTATAAAAATAATATTTTTGATTGAAGTCATCTTAGTAATTTTGTTTTTATGAAAATTATAGTCATCAGTGAAGTGATTATCTTTTTTAAAAACACTGTCTACTGCATTAAATACATGTGTCCCACCATTCCTCACTTTTTTAATGTCTTACTGTAGAAAGTTATTCAACAGTCTCAAATTGTCATCTCTGTTTTTTTCTTTTTTTAAATAGGGAAGAAACATAAGTCACATAGGGGCAAATTTAGTCTATATGCAGATTGGGGCTTTAATTTAATATTAATTTTCTCCAAATAAGAAATGAGTTTGTGACTTTTTCTTTATCATTGTGTAACATAAACATCTTTTTAGGTGTGGTCATTTTTAGCCACATATTTCTTCAGATTGTACAGTACTGTTTTATTACAGTAAACTTTTACCATAATTTTTCGAGAAACAATGTATTGATAGATCATACATCATACCCTGTCTATTTAAAAAAAAAAATAAATAGATAAAAAAAAATGTGACCTTTCGCTCTGATTCTCATTGATGAAGTTTTTCACTTGGGTAAAGGATAGTGATTTCTAAACTCAGTTTAGGTGTGAAGGTCAAATTAGTGTAGCCAAATTTTATTGCCAATATATAGCATGGCTTTTGGATCTTCACTTATCATTTACTTTAATTGTTGACAAAGTTTTTCCCCTAGGAAATAAACAGGTTCCATAAGGAACTAATTCAAATGCTAGGTTGAAATTATGTGAATTAGGGATTTTAAATTGTGAACCATATATTTTAATACCATATATCATTAATAGGTGTCTTCCTGTTTTGTTGTATGTGTTTGCTTCTATAACATTTTTTAGAGGTCTTCCTTCATGAGAAATTAAAGTTGTTGACTTATGACCATCCATAGATTCTTTATACCATTTGTAAATTGTTAATTTTTCCTTGCCATATTTATAAGCCTCTTGCACAGAATAGAAAGTATCTCTTACATACTTGTTAAGAATTGACATCAAAACTCTATGGTGCAACCTTGTTCCTTTTTCGCAAAAATGATGGGGGGAAAAACATGCAACCATTGTCTATAATTGCTACAGTGACTATTTTTACTTGTGCCAAGGTTAGGTGCAGTATTGTAGAGTTTTTATAAAAACATTCCTAGTTGTTTTGGGGCAAGTTTTGTAAAATATCATCTTAAGTAACAACTCATAAAACAGGCCATTAATTTTGTTCTTTTGTACACAGGAATAGTTAATATTATTAAAGGTAAGGTATTTTTTAAGTATCTCTTTTAGTTTTATATACCATTTTTTAATGATGCTTTAAGTAAACAGGTTTTTTTACGTAATTTGTAATATAATAAATTGAAAATTTTAAAACAAAACATAAATCTGATATTTATAAAAATGGTATAGGATGTGCTAAAGGAGTAAACTTATAAGACATCCATTTGAAAGGGTTATCATTCTAGTGGTATGCTTTGTTTACTATATATTATTAAATTAGCAAAATTTTCAGTCAACAGGTAACATAAATATTTGTCTAGCTATCTTTCCAACATGTTTATCATAAAGTTATGTTAAAAAAAAAATTGTAAAAGTAAATAGCACCATGCTTTTTTTAATAAAAGAAAAAAAGGATTAGATGACAAATTCGTCCACAATGATCAATGGGACACCAATGACAATATTCAATATGTAAGAATAGATACATTATTTTATGAATTATTGTAATTTATAACAGTTGTTTTTAGTATGTAGGAAAAAATATAAATTTATTGCAAAAGAAAATGCCAAAGAAATTATAAAAATATTGAGAATAACTTTAACAGTTTAAAAAATATCTTTTATTCCTATTGCGGTTTTAAATGTATAAAATTTGTATTTTACTCTAGAAAATTATAGTCAATGTAATTTGACTTTTTAGGATTATATCAAAATATATGTTCTGTTTTAAATGTGTGACTTCTGACCTTTTTTTTTTACAACCAATTAATAATTAAAATACAGAATGAGTTTATAAGCTGTCCTTTCTTTCTACAAATTTATTAAATAGTATCAATTAAATAATTTGATTTGAAATTTTTAAAATTTTATTTAAAACCATGATGAATATCTCATGTTATAAAATTATTAGTGAAAATATCCTTATTTAAAAAATTGTCTATAGTGCAATATATAAAAATATTTAAAATTTTTATTCTTTATTTCTTTAACAACATCATTAATTTAATATTTATCAAATAACAAATATCAAGTAAGTCCTGTTGTGTTATGAAACTTAACAGATTTCCTTGAAATAATTATTTTTAACTTTTAGCATATCTTTCATTATTTAAGTACAAAAGTATGGTCTAAAATTTATTTATTAATTTTAAAGAAAATGTATAAACATACTTTTAATTAATGAAAGCTTGTAATTTTGACATTTTCTAGATTTCCTAGAATAAACTGTTTTGTTGTTTCACTCAGACAAATTTTTTTTCTTAAAAGTTTCTTCTTGTACTTAATTAATTAAAAAAATTATTCTTTAAAACTTGTTATATGACAATTTTAAAATCTATAACAGTATTAAACATTTTTCTCATTCATTAATGTTTTAGTGTTGTGTCAGTGAAAATTACATTATTAAGATTGAAAAATTGGGTAATGTAAAAATAGCAAATTTTACTTGTATAAATTATGTTATTTCTTTATCTTTGGTGATATTTTAACCTGTTCTACTATCTATTTCATCTGTGTATTCAAAATATGGTTATTTTAAAATGTCAGTTCACAGATTTTTAATTTGAAAACAATTGCTAAACTAAAGAAAGACCTAGTAAAATAAAATAGCTTTTCATGTTTATCCAAGGATCATTTATATTAAGACCATTAACATTTTTGTTCTTGTACTCAGTGTCTTTAGCAATATAATTACTCAATGCAGTTTCTTTTCATATTTAATGGACTGAAGATTTTAACCTCATTAAAACATGCTAGTAAATCATCTCCAATTCAAAAATACAAAAACATTGTTACTTTTTAACAGATACAATAACTACAAATAAAATATTCCCATGACCTGAAGATTTCCATGGAAATTTAAATATCAATGTTTTTTCATAATCAGTGTCAAGCATAAATATTATGAATTTTGAGAAACAGTTTATAGTAAAATATAACAGATAAAAGCATATTACTAATGTCAAAAGTTACTGCTCCATAAGTAATCAAAAATAAAACATTTATGTGGGTTTTATTAAAAAACATGCAATGAATGTAAATTTGAAAAAAGTCTTAAAAACGTTTTTCAGACTGAATTAATTTTTCTTTTATTTGTATATTAATATTTATTGTATTGTTCAATAGAAAAGGTTATGATCTTTATTCTCTGAATATATTTATTCTTTTGTTACAGTTTAAAAAAATATCCTTATAGTACTTATATTTATTTATCCCTCTTTTTTTCATGCGTATGCATGTATACATCATTATCTGCATATAAAAATGCATTCTCGCAGACATGTATGTATAAGAAAATTAAATTTGTTTAATTTTTTTTCTCGATATTTTCATGTCATCAAAATCATTTTGTTGAGTTTGTTGTGAAATTATTGATATATATATACAGTGGAATCTCGATCTATCATTTTTCAAGGGACCAACTAAACTGAACAATAAATGTGGGAAAACGATAGATCTGGGAACATAACAAAGCAATATGATCGTCGGAACTGGGTGAAATAAACGACACATATGGGAAAACGATCGATCGAGATTCCACTGTATATATATATATATATATATAGCAGAAGAAAAAATATTGAATGACTGAATAGCAAGTACACTTGAAAAGGATTCTAATAAGCACATACTATATTGATTTATTTTTAATGGATATGCCAAGATTGAAAGGTATATCTACAGCCTAATTATTTATACCTTCACATAAATATTGAGACAACTAAAAAGTGCTTTATTTACTCTTTTATCCTTTGACTAAAAGAAATTTCAGGTGATTCAAGTTCAAGAATGCTTGAACATGTTCAAGGATGCTTGAACATGTTTAGGAGGTATTTCTGATCTTGTCAATTTTGTTTAATAGGTGATAATTTTCCAAGTATACTTTATTTAAAATTTATAAAAAAAAAAATTAAGAGCTTGTTGGAAATTGTATATTTATTATATATAAATATTTTGATATACTTCTCTGTTAATTAAGGGAAATATTTTTAAAGCATATAATAAACAAGCTATTTACTTCTATGAATAATTGTTGTTTTTATAGCTTATAGTTTAAAGTGGTAGGAGCTTTTTTTTTTTAGTATTTTTTATATCTTCATACACATTACAGTATATATTACTGTTTTTGAAGTTTATAAGCTGTGTAAATTATCTGTAAATGAAATGTATATGCTTTATAAAGGGTTGTGCTTATGTGTGATGTTGTGTAATAAAATTTTAGAAATGTATCAATATTTTTGTTTCCGTGATTACAAATTGTAGCTAATTAGTGTAAATATATTTGGATTGGGACTGTGTAGTGAAAAATAAGTTATTAATCAAATATTTGAGTTTGAAAGAATTTCTGGGAGATAAAAATTACTCTATAATAGAGCATCCTGTCTGAACACTCGGTGTTATTGATGACATAAGGCAATTCTTTTCTAATACATAAGAATTTCATACAGTGATATTTATTGCTCATCTGTGTACCAAACAAAATATGAAAAAAAGTAAGGAACATTAATCCTCAGATAATATATTTCTCTTTATCAATTGAATTACTTGACAGAACAATTTAATTATTCACAAGGGAGAAAGCAGCACCCCTGGGCCACCCACCTGAATTCTTTTTCTATGGGTTTGCTAAGTTTGACTACTAAATTCTATGAAGAAAAAATTGGCTGTTATATTGGCTGTGTGTGGTTATATAAACAATGTTGAGTCATGATAACAGTGTCTGTAAAAGGATATTGAATTGTACAGTCACATAAGAATCATTAAAACTCTTTTCAAAAAGAAATATGAAGGGTATCCGCAATACTTATTACTTTACTTTAACTGTTAAATTAGACATGCTTAGTCTTTAACAATATTTTGATTATTTTCTAAACATATTCATTATTAGAACAAATATTGATTCAGTTTAGTTTTACTTAATTTACTAGGGAATTAATTCTGTATTGCATCTGGTAAACATTTCTGAACACATTGTTAAAGAACTACTAAACTTTTTGATTCTATTCATTAGCTGCATTTTGTTTAGAATTAGGCATTTATAGGTACATAACTAAGTTTGTATTATAGAAGTTTATAAGTACTGTCAAATGCTTTAAGTTCTAAATTATTGAATTCCTCAGTCACAAAGAGGATTTGTCAGGCATTTACTTTTTGGTTAATAGATTAAAAAATAATTTAAAATAAAACAAAAATGAGCTAGGGAATTTCTTGCTTGTATTTGATATGAAGACACTTTTTACAGCTTGAAAGTTTAATGCATAACAGAGAGTGGTATATTTTTAATTAACATGTTTTTGTCAGATGTGTTGATTTAAATTTCTTAAATTTGCGTATTAAAATTTATCTAAAATTTTTAGTATTATAACTACAAACAAAGCAACTTAATGTTCCCAGAGTATGATATATATATGACACATCTTTAATAGAGCTAGTATTCCATAATGATCATACTTATTCCAATAAACATTATATAAAACACCAAAAAACTTCTGTTAGATTATATTTATACCCAAATATGAAAATTTTCAAATAATTTTCAGTTATGAAAATAGTAATTTTTTAATTTAATATAATTGATGTGAATGTGTCTGTTCTTAGCTCAGCATTAAAAAATGTGTTAAAACCTTGATTTAAAACTCATCAACATTCCCTAATTTAAAAAAAAACTTCTTTCTAGTATAATATTTTTTTCTGCCCTCATTCTAACACTGCTAATTTAAAAAATATTTTAAATAAATTCCTTTTCCTGTCCCAAATTTACTTCCACAAAACTAAATGATGCTCTTGCAGTCATACAACATGAAATTTTTTTGTATAATAAAAAGTTCAGAGACATTTAGAACATTTGGATCCACTTAAGTCCCAAATTTATAAAACTAGCATATATGGTTAAACCTCAATGTATTATAAACTATGATACCAAATTAAAAGTAGTATTCATACCTTGAAGGTCTTAAAATCTGGGATATAAAAAAGAGCAAGTTGTGGAACCAGTAGTATTTTGATTGAGCCCAAACAGCTCAGCAAGCATTAGTGCCAACTGAATGAACCATTTTTTATTACATTGATAGGATCCTTTCACAAATACTTTGAAAAATTTTGTGCAATATTCACTTTTCCTTTTTGAATACAAATATAATTTCTAAACATGGATTATTTTTATGATTAATTAGCTAATTATTTATTAACAAAGTTCCATAATCTGTTAACTGATACAGAAAAGTACCTAAAACATTATTATTTAGATACATTCTCATTATTTTTCAATAATTTAAGCAGTATAAATAAGTTTTGTCTATTATATATAGAACTAGGGGCTTCGCCCCTACGCTCGCTTTTCGTATGGGGCCTTAGGCACTTAATAAGGCTTAAAAGGGAATTTTTTTTACTCATAAAAGGCCCCTAATAAGGCTTACTCATAAAAAAATATTTGTTTTTGCAAACAGCAAAACAATGTTTGAGAGTTTAACGTTTGTTGCCACTCTCTGCTTCTCTTTAGAGTAAAAAAAATTTCAAGAATTCAGTATAAAAATAACGCTCGCGCATGAAGTATTTATTTTGATAAAGATACATTTCCCTTTAGAAAAAAAATAATAAACTCAACAAATGAACTTCTAAAATGAAAATGGCAACAAAGATTGTTTGTTTACAATTGTGAATTTGAGTTTTGGTATGATTAATTTACTAATTATTGACCGATTTTAATTATTTTTGGCTTTTTGAGACCGCCTGAGGGTGGGTAAGGAGAATTTTGAATTTGATTTTAGTTTCTCTTAAATTATTTTTACATCTTTCCTCTGTTAAGGCTAATAGTGAGATACATAGGGGTGATTCTCGGGCAATGTAACAGCTCCCATCCATTTACTGTTGTTACCCTTATGCGAAGGGCTTTTCATCACTGTTGAATTATCAGCTTTAAAAATCGAAATTTTAAGATAGACTTGAAATGAGGTTTATATGAATAAGAAAGCCTTCAGCTTCCAGATGATGTAAGTATTTTCTTTCTAAGATAAAAAATCGTGAAGCATTGATATTACATCCACATATGGGACGATATTTCTTGAAAAACTGTGTTCCATTTTTTATGAAAATATTAGTCTTTTAAAATATTTTTAAACAAATAAGGTCTAGTTTGAAAGAGAAATGTCTGTAGTCTTGGACTGTAAAAGGATAAAAATTCTACGATGATTTTTTAGCGAGTTATCATAATCTGAAGATGAAAAAGTCAATATTTTCCCACAAAACATAAAATAAAAAAACTTAAAAGTCCGACGAAGATGAAACATGTCTTACTTTAATCCCCCGATTTTTCTGCATCCATTGGTATCACTCTTGGCCCCATACCCCCAGCAGTTTCGGAGGAGATAGCATGACAAGCTTTACTTTTTTTTAGAATAGAGAGAAAGTACTTATTTTTTTTTTTCCCCTTTTCTTCCATCTACTTACTCTACTCGGGTATAATCATTGCTCTTTTTAACCATAGTTACAAAATTTAAGATACAAAAGTTTCTCCTGGTTTACTATTTCTTACTTTTTATTTACAATCTTTTTTTATTTGAAAACTTTACTTAATAGTAAAGTTAAAACAGGATCAATACTTAAAAATTTTTCTTCCCGGCTTTTTTCAGGTTAACTATATAACCGAAAGTACCCTGTATTATGAATTTTTTTCTTTTTTAACTTTGAGAAAAAAGGTATTTTTTGAAGCTACTTATTAGAATTAAGAGGAAATGCTTCTATGGTGCATAATAAAACTATTAATTTCCAAATTCTCTATCCACAGATATCTTCTGTGCTCTTCAATGTACAACTGAGCATTCTTGTAATTATTTGTGAAACCTGTATAACCCCAAACTATAGAATAACTAGTTCATAGTATTAACTGCTGAGCTGTTCTTTGATTACAGTATATTTATTCATTTATTAGTCTTGGAGATAATAAATACTCTAATTTTGGTACAGATTTACTGCATGTTTCTAGAATAAGAAATTTGCGGAATGCAGCACATAGTTCAGAATTCCATCTCACCATGCTGAAAATCTCTTAACGATAGTAAAATGAGTTTTCCATTACATGAAAAATTGCAAAAGATTCATTCCTATTAAAGTTATAAAATTTGCATCCCTGTGATAGTTTTTTTTTTCTGCTTTACATTTATTTGTTGTCATGGGGAGAAAGTGAATAATTTTGCCACATAAAAAGATAACAAATGGAATTGCTGATTTTCTTGTATATTCACTGATTTTGGAAAGCTCATACTGATAGTAAAACCAGTTCAGTAGTCCTTTATATTATAGTAAGTTTAACTAATTTATGATCTATTATGATAGGATTAGAGAATGTTAACATGTTTAGCAAACTGCTACATAGTGATTACTTCCTTCAGCATTTCATGTTATGATTTACATTTACAAAATAAACAACAATAATAAATCATTTTTTTATTCAGAAAATTAAAAATTTTATTACACTGACTAGAATTTGATAATACTAAAAAAATACTATTACTTCTTTAAGCATTTTACATTTTTTTTCCACTTGCCTTCTCCAATACAAGAAAAGGATGCTGAAATAACTTGCAGATATATATTTACATTTATTCATATTAATGCCATTGAATAACATATACACTTAAAAAAAATATGTATATGTACATTAAAACTGATGATATAACATCTGAAGTTTTAAAAATGCAAGTAATACATGAAAAAAAAAAATTATGAATAATTTAGAAGAAATTACATCTGTTTTGTATTGTACATTGCTTGGAAAGTTAGTATGTTAAAGGAAAAAGATTTTAAAATAATCAAATAATGAATAATCTTGAAAATTTTGCAAAACTTCAAAAGAGATTGTTGTTAAAGGTTCCTCTGCCAGCATCCATGGTATAATACAAGAACGGTATATGTATAACAAAATGAAAAAAAAAATTTAAAAATTGGGCTAACTACTTTTAAAATAGTATAACAACATATTTATAGTTTCAGAAATACATATCTATAGTTTGACTAATATAAATCAAGATTAAATTTTTTTCTGAAAAATTTAATTTCTTATTAAAAAATATATAGATCCATTCTTTCCCCTTAATACAGAGGTCAAAATTTTCAAGATTTTAATTTTTTCTTATAAAACTAGATAATGTTATAAAAATTTATTACAAATAGAATGTCCCATTCATAACATTTCATTGGATAATAACCATCCACACAGTTTTCGTTTCAAAGATTCCTTTTATAATCAGAATCAAATAGTTACACAGGTAAAGAGAGTAATATTAAATAAAAAAAGTAATAACTAAAAAATTATCATCTTAAAACATTTTAATCATTAAAGTATGTATATATATTGTGAGAATGTGCAATTACTTCATTAAAACAAGTTTCACTACATACATGCCTGTGTCGACACTACTTTATGTGTATATTACCAAGATTACGACTATTCTTAATTTTTCTTTTTATTCACTTAATATTTTCCTTTAATAACGGATACTATCTACAAGGTTTTTCATCCCTTATAAGTATCCACTAAATTTAACTCTATACCAAAATTACTTAAAAAAAACGATCTTTCATTCTGAAAAATTTACAGATCAGAGGGTTCTATTGTTAAAGTAAAAGCATTAAACATTATATTTTAAAAAACATTTTCTCACTGAACATCGTAAAAAAATTTTGTTTCATCAAAACAATCAAAAAAAGGGAAAAAGGAGTATTGCACAAAAAGGATTTTCTATAATAAGCAATAAATAACAATTTGCAACAAAGGAAAGGACGAAATATTATTTTCTTTCTTTTTTTTTTCAGGGTCTTATAGACTACATAAATGTAAACAATTATAACTAACAATATCTTATGTAAAATACAAATCAAACACAATGTGCCAACAGATACAATAGTAATTTGGCACACTGTCAAGAATGATAGTGTTAATTCATATGGAAAGAAGATATGTTCAAAGGAATTTTGATTCTGCTATGCATACTATCTTTGATCTGTTAATTTTCATCCAATTATTATCAATAGAATAATTTTTAATTATTGCCTAAAACTGGATGTCTAACCTGATCTTGAATTGGTGGTTAGAACATATAACTCCATTAAAACAACATAAAACTCCACTAAAATAAATGGATATTAAATCTTATGCTATAAAGATCTGTCAAATAATTTCATTTTCATAACTCTATTTCCAAGGATTAATGAAAAACTCTTGCAAGAGCAATCTATAAGCATTAAAAATTTAAACTAAATTTTTAATTCACACTCTTAAATCTTGAATTCAACCTTGAGAAACTGCTTTTTTTTTAAAAAAAAAAAAGAATGGAAAGTTTCAACAACAGTAATAATGATTAAATAGAGATATAATGTACTTCAGCTGAGCTTAGGAATTTTTATTTTTTTTTAGAAAACTATAAAACATTCTAACATTTACTTTACTTGCAGATCAAAATGTTGTTTCATCATTTCGTTCAACTGTGCCAGCATTTTTTATTAATAATTCATTTTATTCAATAAAGCAAATATTGATCCCTTTATTGAAATGCCAAGTACTGGAAGTTATTTGGATTTAACAATATTTGACTATATAGCATGGACTGAGCATAGGAACCAAATGCTCAATCAATCTGTTTCATGCCTATTGTGTACAGCCTTAAGGTAAGTTATACAGCAGCTTTAAAATTTTTATGCACAAACTATTAGGGAGAGAAGGTATCACAACCTTAGTTGCTCCCATACACAATGCAAGGTTATTAGGCTTTATCATCTTTCTTCACAAAATTTACATGCTAGTCATAAGCAATCATTTTCCTTACTTATCCAAACATGCATACTTTAGAGCAAAATATATCACATTCAGTTAATAAGTAATTCATATATGAAATTTTCCACTTGTAATGTCATAAGATCTCAAAATATTTCCAATTTCGGATTTTCAGAAAAGATACTTAACCTTTAAATTATTTTGCAATCAGAATTTCTCTTATTCCATACTTTATTGAACAGTTTTACTTCATGATAATAGCTGCTATTTAATATTATTATAATATTAAATAGTATATCTTATAATGAAGTAAAACTGTTGGAGTAAATGAACTTATATTTTGGCATTAAAAAAGTATTACACATGCACAACAAACAAACAACAACAAAAAAAAAAAAGAAAGAGAGAGAGAGAGATTACAATTAATTAACAATGACAGAAAACAAGATTGAACACCTATTTCAATTATGCATATCTCTGTTACATCAAAAACTTTAAATAAAAATTCAAGTCAATTACTAAATTAATTAAACCTTTATGTCCAAAATGGCCAACAAACTTTTCATACCATAAAATGTAATTTTAAAAATGGTAGATACATAAACCTAACATAGTTTTTGATAGGTTATGACAAAATGCCAAAAGAATTATTTTCCCACACTGACTGAATTTTCTGTTAGTATAAAAAATTTATTATCTTTTCCATAGATAAAATTATCTATAAAGAATGTTAATTAGTCACAGAAATGTTTTACATTAGCACTAGTAAAATATGGAAGCATATTTAATATTTTTAAAAAAGACCATAACAAATTACTAAAAAATTTTGAATATATTTCAAAAATAGGAAGTAGCACTGAATACCTGACAATTTTTGTAATATATATGGATATATAAATCAACTGAATAACAAACTAAAATTAATAAATAAACCATTTATAATTTATAATACATATAAGTATTAAAATTCAAGAAAATACAGAGGAGCATTCATTATCTGAAGAACTTAAAAAATGTTATTTTCGTGAAATGTGGATCACAAAATTTCAATTATTTTGCAATGCAAGAGATCAAATAAATTTAGGGAATTTGACTTAGAAAATTGTTTATGCCACTCACATCACAAGTTCAAATTATTAGTTCAAAGCATAACACATTTAACCTTTGGCATATTAAAGGAATAAACCATCTAGGCAATCTAGAAAATATTCATTGTTTTCACCATTCATCATTTGTGTAAATAATTCAGCTCATTATAAAGTATTATAACCCTCTCTGTTGGAAAAGCAGCTTTCAGTATACCTTCACTATTGGAGTGCAGCTGCCTACTTTAAAGATACAATTTTATAATGCTACAGATGGAGGGTCTCTCTGGCAAAAAAAATCCTGATCCCACAGGAGGCAGCTCTCTTAAAGTCTCCCTAGAAAAGTTGTGCATCTCTTAAGTCTTCGGAAGTCCAAAATCATCCCCTTTGACATAATAAAAATGATGGTGAACTTCAGACTAATATTTAAATTTTGAAATCATATAAGTATTAATATATATATATATAACCATATAATATAAAAAGTACTGTTTCTACAAGAACAAAATACACAAAGGTGGATCCTCATCTACAAGAGGGCCCTTTAGCTGAACAAAAAGGCAATTTTCATAATAAAAAAGCTTTTTATGCCACAATTTTCATTCATATATGATTAGATTATAATTATATGTAATAATTCTTAAGATATATATATATATATATATATATATATATATATATATATATATATATATATATATATATATATATGAACATTGATCGCAAAGCATACAGATGACTTGCAATGATAGAAAAGCATACATCCTCATCTACAGAAGAATCATTTTAAGCAATATAGAATATAAAGACATATTTCATCTGCAGTATTTGCTTCATCATAAAATAATATGCACCTTGAGTGGGAGAAATAAAAATGAAATATCAAGGGAAAAAAATCTCAACAGTTTTTCATTGCAATATAAATCACAAATACAACATTGGCCAGATTTATACAATAATTATAACCACATTTACATTTAATTCAATTGATCAGTTTTTTTATGCTATCACAAAAATTGAAATGAGCAAACTCAAAAGATGTGATAAGTAGAGAGAGAGAGAGAATATTTCAGTTTTGAAATTTTTTAACCACCACTTTATCCAAAGCTATAAAATTAGTTTTTAGTCACAAATATCAATAAACAGTAGCAAAGTAATTTAGAAGAAGTGTTCATTAGAGATAATAAAAATGTTTAAGTTTACATTCTCTTTTTATGGTTGTGTTATATAAAATAAATAATCAGAACACAAGAATGTAGAACTTCCCTCTTGCTTCAAATCAGAACTTAATAGTTAGCACATTTACAAGAAAAAATACCTGTGACTAGATATTATAACATAACAGTTTTTAACTCATATGTTATGTATGAGAAATACTTAATTTATAATTTAAATACAACTGCAGTTAACAGAATTTTCAATTAGTGCATTAAAGACTAGATCAATAAAGAACACTCAAAATCTTTCCAAATCGCATTTAATGTTCATTATTCCTCCTAATTTTCAAGAATATCTCAAATTTCTCCTAAATACTGACAAGAATGGGGACTGTTTACAGTATCATCATCAGATAATTTGTGCTCATTTGTATATTCTGTATAGGACACTTTTGTAAATCATTTATATTAGAGTGAAATTATTCACTGTTGACTTTGACATGGGAACCACACATGGCATTGCATTCTATCATAGAAGCTCAATCAAATTTTCTGATCTGATTTTTTAAAATATGAATATCAAAATAAACTTTAATATAAAGAGTGTTCATATATAAACCTTTTAGACAAACCTAAATTATAACAAATCAAGAATGTTTGTAAATTCTTTTTTGTACTTATGTACAAAAGTATGTCTAACCTTTATGTACCTTTATATACTTTTCACTGATTAGCTAGATGATAATAAATAAAATAAATAAAGATCTCGGCAAACATTAGATGTTCTAACCATTAATATATTGAAATTGAATTTTACTTACATTAATTCTTCTCAATATGAACAGTAAGCACTCAAAATTTTTTTTTGTCTTTTTTCATATACAGATAATTGTATTGCTAATGCAAAAGCAGACATAACTGTGAATAACCAAGTTTCAAATATTAGTAATCTATAACAAAAAAGAAAGACAAATAAAATGACATACTAAAAGATAATGTGATATTGCACAGGAATGAAAATTAAATTTATGCCAATGTGTGTACACTTTAGGAAATATTCAAAATTTCTTAAAAAAGTAATTCTTTGATATTCATCCTTAAGCAGGAGAACATTTCATCTAAAAAAAAATAGCCTCCTGTCTAAGGCTAGATTTCTTCAAATATCTACACAGAAATAACTGCATTTCATGAAATATTAATAAGTGTAATATGCAATCTGGCTGATTCCAAATTACAATTATTCGCCTTTTTAAGACAGAAAACATATCTATAATAGATAGAATTTTACTTCTAGCTTGGCACTTAGCTTTCAAAATTCCAAAATATAGTGACCATACAGTATGTATAAATCATAAAAATGCATTGAATTTAATAACATTTAAAAATGTCTATGAATGACAACATATCACTCAAACAAATAAAGAAGGTAACAAAATTTTAAAGAGACATGAAACAAATTCCAAACACTGAATTTGTTTAAATTTCTGTTTGTTGAAAATTAGGTTAGTATTGAATATCTTCCCAGAAAACACATGTGCGCACACACACAAAAACATATAGGTAAGTTTCCATAATCAATAACATAAAAGAAAAAGATAAATTATTTAACAACACTATTTCTGCAGAATCTGAATTCTTGAAGCTCAGAAATAAAATTTATAACTAATAATGCAAATTAACACACGTGTTTCAATTGAGATTCTATTACATTGCATGGTTCATTATAGTTCTGATGGTATAGTAAATACGCTCAATTCACTATTTTCTTGGTGTTTTTGCAAATGTAGGGCTAAATGATCAGATCGACGAAATGTTTTTGGACAATAATTACATGTATATGGAAAATTAGCATCATGAGTTAACATGTGTCTTTTTAAATGATTATTACGCGTAAAACCTCTTCCACAAAGAGTGCAAGTAAATGGACGTTCTCCAGAATGAATAAAGCCATGCCTCTTGAAATCTTTTCTTGAGTCTGTAGAATATAAACAAAGCTCACACTTGAAACGGTGATGTGGATTTTCACCTTTATGCCACTTTTTGTGACGAGAGAGAGCAGAATTTGAAGCATATACCATTTCACACTCATCACAAGAATAGCACTTAAAGCCTGATAAAATGAATGAGTAAAATGAGTACAGTTGAATCAATCAACCTCAATCTTAATATAAAATAATTTAATTATCATTACAAAAGAAATTATGATAAAATCTAAATCTTATGCATCATTGATAAAAAAAAATATTAGATTAATATAAGAATAGTAACAAATTCATAAAAATTATAAATCTAAAATACTATATATATATTACAATCACAAATTTAATATCAAGTTTCTCATTATGGAATTTTGAGTAAAATAATGAATACAAATACTTAAATTATTAAAATCTATTATGAAAATACAGTTCACAGAAATATTCATTTTGAATTGAAATACATGCATACACATACGATATCACATATTTTTATGATGTTGACTATTTAAAAAGTTAGATTACTTAATATGTTTATCCATAACATACAATAGCTTAGCTTATCAATAATTTCTTTCTAATCTAAATCCAGCCATAATTCCTGTTTAAAAATAATAAGTATAAATCCATCTAATGTTCATCAATTAAATACCAACTTATAATACATAAAAAATAAACTTTAAATGTATCATAACAGAAACTTTATCTCTATTATTTACCACCATCATAACACATGGAAAAATGATAGCCAGAATCATAACAAAAGCAGTGAAAAGGTATTTTAAAAATAAACCATAAGTTACATATTATTTTAAAAATATTAACAACAAAACTAAATATTTTTAAATTCATGTAAAATCTACACCAAAATTTGCATTTAATTATACTACTTTCTTAACACATATAATTTGAACAAATAATTTTAAATTGAAATTAAGCATACATAATTTTTAGGAATAAAATATAAATGCACAATGCAGATAATTTCTTTTCTCATGGAACAACAACAACAAAAAAAACAAAAAATTATAATACATATCAAAACAGGTGGGTTTTCTATTTTGAGAGAATTCTCACATTTCTCACCTAAAAAGAGAAGTAGATATCAAGTCATAAAGAATTTTTATTTTTGAGATGTTTCCTTTAGTTCATTACACAGCAATTAAAATAATATAAAATATATACTTATAAATATATTTAAAAAAGATTATCATTTCATTCAAGTACAAATTATAAAAAGCATTTATAAAGATAAATTTATTAGAAAGAGCATTTAAAAAATTTTTTTTGCTATTCATGTATCATTTATAAAATAACAAACAATTTTTAGACATCAAAAGAAAAAATATCACTCAAATCTCAACAAAAATTATTTGTTAATGAAATGTAACAACTTTTATTTTTATTTCCTATTGACTAAATTTGCTAAAAAAAAATAGCTGGAACAAAATGGGGTGCCACAATACAAATTTTAATTATAGCTTTCTCCTCTTATGTTCAATCTGATTTTGACTTGGTTCTGCATTCTAATTGCTTCTAGAATTGTCCTGGAGAGCCTTGACTTAGCTCAAAATTTATCCCCATTTAAAGGTTATTTCTTCATTATATTAGACTGAAAGGCACTTAAAGCTTGAAAGAGTGACTATGGAAATGGAAATAGCAATATATATATATATATATATATATATACAGTGGAATGTCGATCGATCGTTTTTGGATCCATCGTTTTCCCGCATGTGTCATTCATTTTATCCAGTCACAACGATCATATTGCTTTATTATATTTTTCCGCATCTATCGTTTTCCTGAATTTATCGTTCATTTCAATCGGTCCCTTGAAAAACAATCGATTGAGATTCCCGTGTATATATATATATATAAAAAATTTAAAATCACCTCTTTAACTTTATTTTTTTAATTTAAATCACTTTGGAAGTTTAACCCCTTTTCTATGTTTGACATATCCTTTCTTCTGTAACTTATTTCCCTATTAACATGCATTCTCTTTCTTCTTCGACTAAATTGAATTCTTTCAGTGACCTACTTTATCAAGCTAGGTAGATCTGAAGATTTTGAACAGATAGTATGACTTCTGTTCAAAATCTACACAATTTGCATTATATATATCAGACCTTTAGACTAAACCAGAAAAAAACCTTAATTTAAAACAGTCTGAACTAAAACTCATACTACAGCAGTTTTTTCCAATTTTTTTTTTCTTCATACAGATTAAAATGTTTGTGATCAACAACTTCTACCTTGCATGAAAAAGTTAGAAGAATAAAAAATTGTCAGGTATGGCAAAAATATAATAATCAGCTATTTAATTTTGAGAAGGAGGTTGCCATAGCACTCTACTTTTCAATGCTGTAATATTTTAAAGAGGCAAATTTGATTAAGTTATGACGAGTTTTTTTAAACAATACCTATATTGATTATACACATAAACATAAAACTCTTCCCACATGTAGATTGATATAACAGCTCCAGAAAGTTTTCCAGCATTAATCAACCCTCTAAATAAAAATAAATTAATAAATAAAAAAACACTTAAAAAACAAAAGGAAGAAATGAAAGCAATGAAATAAAAAAGTTTGAGAAAATTCTGCAAAATAAAAGTTAAAATGCTGAGAATATGAAATAAAAAAATCAACCTTGTTTAAACACAGTTATTAATAAAAGTTAATCAAAAATTCAGTAAAAAATATTAGTTAAATATTATCATAGGTAGTATACCAGGAGTGCACTGCACATATACACATATATGTGCAGTGTACATATACACATTTTATTATTAAATCTAGCATTTAGGAAAGCTAAACTTTTACACACATACAAGTATTTCAAAAATGTTAAAAAAACATTTACAAAACCAAGGTAGTATTTTATTTTAACATGTTATAAATGATCATCATTAGGAATATTATTTCAGATTCAACCAAACAATATCAATTTTTTTTTAATGCTATCAAAATTTAGAGTTTGTTACAGATAAATTAAATTATTGACAATTTTCATGATGAAATTCTGAATGAAATATAATTTATCATAGAATAACAAACATGAATTTAAGCAAACATATCACTCTAAATTTGATAAATTTACAATTATTAATTTTTAAAAATGCTGTTTGAATTACTAGGCATTTTTATACTACATTACTATCAAAGATAATTTGGAGATTAATAACTTTGTTCTGAATAATTCACTTTTTAATATGCTAAAATATCCTGAAATTATAAAGAGTTCATGCAGACTTTTCATATTGGCAATTTCACAATGTAGAAAGCTATAATTTATGCATTACAAGGAAGAAAATTGCAATATAATTCTATAAAGCACTAAGAAAAACCAAAGAGCACTTATGTGACTTCTACAATAATATTAGATTAGTGTGTCTATCCTTGTGTCTGAATGAAAAATGGTTCAAGAAATGAAAAAAAATTCATAAATACAAAAGAATACTAATGCTATAAATATACAATACACGAAATAGGACGATTTTATCTTTAATTTTTTCTCTGTATCTAAAAAGATTATTTTACTAAACTTACCTTTTCGGTAAAACTATTTTTTTTTATCACATTAAAACATAGCGTTACATCAATAAAAGTTACGTTTTACAAATATTTAAGAATTAGTATAACAAAATATAATAACCGAAAAAGACACACAAAAAAAAGTATTACTAGAGATATGAGAAAAATGCTTCATAGGTTACACTACGTATCTCGATATATTTTAAAATTTGAGTATTTGTAACATGGCTCGCTAATGTACATGCAAACTTATGTTTAAACTCCCAAGAATATAGCACAAATTAAAAAAATTATTATTTACTAAGAATATTACCACAAAATAAAAATAAAAAGATGCAAGTCTTGAGTCTACGCATTTTTGCAAAATTAACGTATTAAAATTCCAAATTATTATGCAAAGACAAATGAACATAATACATTTAAAAAATTAATTACTATTTAGAGATAAAAGAGCTTGGGCTAAGGTAATTTAAACGAGACAATTCTGTGCTCCATCAAACTTTCTTATTTTTCATTATATGATTTTCAGCCCTTTAAATCCGTCTCATGTATATTTTTTTTATAATTGTGTTTCGACTTGAAAATCAGTACATTATAAACAATTAAATTATAAATATTTTTTGCAAATACTAATTATTAACAAACAAAAATATCTTCCCTATGATAATGTTTACAATCATATTTATCACATAAACTAGAAAACCCGAACAAGTAACTTCGAGGAATGCGCGTGCTTATTTGGTGGTACTGATACTAGATAACCAAGGAGAATGTAATATAAAAAATCGCAAATTTTTTTTCTCTGAAATCTATTGAATCTAAAAAGGCTAACTAAAGGATTCACTCTTTTTATTAATTTACACAAACAAGAATGAATTATATAATAAAAACATTTTTTAACAAATTACATCAAATTACCAAATTCCTCATCAACACTAATCTATGGCTTTTTATGATCAAGAAAAATTATTATTCACCAAAATGATTCTCTTGAATTTTATAATTTCTTTTGCCAAGTGCCGCGAAAAATGAATTGCATTGTTTTTTCCTCATAAAATTCGTATTTTCTGTGTGGCATGTTACCTTAAGTTGGGCTGAAATCGATATTACCTATAATTTATGATTACTTATTAAATTTTCAAACTATATATACATTAATCTCATTGTTTACTATGATTGTATAACTATCATGAAGCTGTAGAACTTCATCGTAATAAACATATACACAACCAGTAATGCTGCGTTCTTCATTAAATGAAGCGCTGAGGAACACTCAATATAGTAGTAAAACGTTTCATTTTACAGATGAATTAGATATTATTGAATTAAGCTGTAGTTCGTCAGATAGTCTGTGTTCAGAGACAGAACTTCACGTTTGCAGTAAAAATTGTCTTAATGTGAAAATAAGTGAAGTAAGAATTGCATGAACATTCCTTACAACATAAATGCAAAGTTAAAAATTCAAAAACCCGTCGCTTCTAAAAATCTCTCAAAATTATCTGAAAGTAGTTTTATCGTTTTTCTGCTTATTTTTAAGTTATTTAAGATATAGTTTGAGAATTTCTTCAGGCTGGGATATTTTAAACAAAGACGTTTTTGTGACTGTTACCATCCAAAGCGCCAACCTCCATTCGGGAAAAATGTGCCTGAAATGGACTAAGATTTTCATTTTCTCTTTAAAAAAAAATAATCGCTCTATGGAACTAATTTGATGGATCATGCCTAAATTAAAAAACAAAAACAAATTATCTTTCGATATGGTCTCATTTTGTCCACTTTATAGTCATTTTAGCTTTATAAATATTTACATAAATTTTTTTTATTAAAGGTTATTTGAAAAAATTATTTTTAAACTTGTTTTTCCCAAAGCTGGACTGGGAAAAGATTCTAGTAAATTCACTGAAAGAACCGTTTTAAAGATTAATATTTTCACTTTTTTTGTGTAGACCTAGAAATTATTTAAAGCTTTTAACAATGAAGATTACATGAAAACTTATATTTAAGATTTACTTTTTGAAGGAATAATTGAAGAAGACTAGATAATAAGTACACATGAAGGAAATGCTTTTTTAAAAAAAATTAATAAACTTTTACAATTTTAATGTACAGTAATTTTTTTTGAAAGTTTTTAAGTAAAAGACATCAAAAAAATTTTTCTTAAATCTTTCCTACCTAGAAAAATCAATTTTCAGAAAAAAATGAGGAATATAGAGAATCTGAAATGTAGAATGTACTTAAAGCTTGCTCTAATTTAAACATTCATAATCTAATACATCTTTAAACAGTATAAAGTGAAACAATATAATAAACTAGTCTAGTTCATAAACATACAAGGTATGTCAAACGGGTTTTGGAGGTTTGCAATATATGTAAAGAGGTTACTGAATATTTAATGCTTAGCTTGGCAATCAATTGTATGATAAAATAACTTGCATTTCTGGCCTCTCCAGTGTATTGATTAATACTGATTTATTGCAAGCATGTTGGGCATATTTTTTATACAAACCTGTCAAATTATTGTGGAATAATAATGGTACTTTTTTATCTATGGTGTCTTATGAATATAGTAGCCTAGCAAGTTAGTTACTAATTCATATTTTTTAATATAAAAGATATTCCAATGGTTCTTAAATGATTTTAATTTTTTATGTTTTTCAAATATGTTATTTGTCTAAAATTATATTTGTCTATTATCCTCTCCAGCTTGATATTCTATGGGCTAATTTGGGAAAATTACTGTCTGGTGACTGTTCTTTTATTACAGGGGTTCTCAAACTTTCAGGCTCTGCGCCCCCCCCTTTGAACAGTTATGTGAGGTCACGCCTCCCTCTCCCCCACCACCACCACTACCACCATATGTGGTCAATGCATGTAGTACAACCGGAATTTGAAACTGAAGTCGGTTATTAAATGAAAATATAGAATTGATAATTTCATACAAAAAATTTTATTTTACTACACATATCTTAATTTGGACCATATCATTATTATAACATACGAAATCAAAGAATTAAATACAGATCAAATATATTTGAGGTAATCAAGGATCTAGATGAGGTTGGCATGTAATAAAAGTCACTTTCACAACATTAATGAGAGGGCTCACAATGTTTGTCCTTGACAAGTTTTTGAATATTAGGTTGTAACTGTTACAAAGCACACCTCAGGTCACTTTCAACGTCCAGATGTGAGACAATTATAGTGTTTTTAGAATTACGACAATTATCGTATTCGTGTTCGTATGCCGAAAATATGTTATGATTACATTGTGACCGCAAAATTGAGTACAGTAAATTACAGTTTTACTTTTTATTTTACTTTTTTAATCACGCCCCCCTTGAAATTCTTCTACGCCCCCCGGTTGAGAACCGCTGCTTTATTATATTGAGATAGTGGAGAGAAAATCTTACGAACTTTTTTATTGGTGAGATATAATTCTCATTCGGCTGACATCACCTGCTAGTAGAAAACTTAAGTATTTAATGCATACAAGTGAATACAAGAAAAACTGTGTTAATGTGTTGTTAATTTATTTTTAAAAATGCATGTGTATCCAAATTAATCATTAATTGTTTATAAAACTTTGCCAACCTGCATATTTGAACAATCATAAAAAAGTTAAGATATTTCATTTGCATATTTCACCTTGTCTTGTTTTGCAAGACATCATAGCCTTCTAATCTTTCTTGCTTATGTTACAAAACAATGTTCTCTAATGTAGCTGTATGTATCATAATTGTTATTTTACTGGTTTACTGTACTTGAAAAGTCTAAAAATATTTAAGAAATATTTTCTTTAATATAAAGTTAAAAACTCTCCAACTTTTCATTGCTTTTGCTTTTTTTCATACTCTTTAATCTGAATTCTGATAGTCTAATATCATGATTACTAATTCAAATAACAACAATAAATAAAATAACTATTTCAGAATAATCTGTTGGAGAAACAATGGAAAAAATAAGATATTATAAATGTATTATGTGTATTCTAAAAATGTGCACTCTCACCAAATTTGTTTGAATAAAAAATTTTCCTTTTTTTCATTTCTATTACTCTAGTTACTGTGCAATGCATCAGTTATGTTCAGGAAATATGGTACTTTTCTGTTAGCTGAGCACATTTGACGTTTGCGCTCACAAGTATCGCCATTGAGGTGACTAAAAAGCAGCCAACCAGACAACCCCATGTAAAGCGGTTAAATGGATAACAGATTTACTAAATTTTTAAGAAGCATTGTTACATATGTGGAAGGAGATGGTGGATCATCAGGCATGCATCATTTGGGAGAAATACCTGATAGGTTAAATGTGCCTTCGTCGCTACACTATGGGAAAAACTGTTACATCCAAAGAGTGAGTCTACTGCCGGCTATACCATGAATAAACTGGTGATGTAATCAGCAAAACAAATCATAGTTTAGATGAATTATGTGGGAGAACATGATTAAGTTCGAAAACTCGGCTAAATAACCTTGAAAATGGCAAATACACATGAATGAATATTGTGACAACAACAACAAAAAAATCTTTTTGAAGACATTTTGATGGACATTAAATATTTTTTGCATCTTAACCTTTCAGTAGTAACCGGAAAATTATTAGATGTCAGTGTTATCCCTGTGTCTGCCAGGCCCAAGAAATTAAAAAAATTTCAAAAATATATAAATGTTAATTAATCATTGAAAATGGTTTTAGGACATCAAATAAAGCATACTAAGTCAAAAATTAAAGAAATCAATTTTATTTTATTTTTTTACATACTAAAAACTGATTGCATAATAAAATTTATAGAAAACCAATATAAACAATAAATTTGATTAGAATCTAAAAAAACCTAAACACTGCAACTGCAATTTTGACATATCATTGTTGCATATTTTCAGCAGATACAGACTGAACATCATCTTGACACTGTAAATTGAAAACCTTTTACGTGGTAGATGGGTCCATGGTGAAAAAAACTAACACAAGTGATAACCTTGGGTCTATGAGGCCCAGACTGCTTTTTGAGACTTGTTTGTCTCTTCAATTTTGGAAATAAACTAAGGTAGGATCAAGGAATGCCATCTAGAGGATTTGATAGGAAGGTACTCTAGTGGTAAACTGGTTAACTAGTTTCTATATATCAGATAGTAGAAAAACTTGTCTTCTGGTCCTCACAAATCCAGGGATACCACTGAAGGGTTAGCTAAATATTTACTTAATAAAAAATGAAATTATGTTTACTTATATATTTTGTTCATTCCTGCACAATAATCATGATAGTTGGAATTAATAAACAAAAAACCTGAAAATGCAACTTAAGAACCACATTTGGATATTTATAACTTATGCCCAGCTACAGAAAAGTATCAGAAATATTAATATAAATGCTTCAGTCAAAGGCAAAATGCTAACATGAACAGGATTAGAAGGTTTATGTGTATGTGCATGTGTGCCATGATATGTTTATTTAGAAAAATAATTGCAGACATAGTCAACATTTTTTTTATCTGGTTGTTAAAGATTTGTAAAAATAACCTGTGGTAGTTGTAAGTATTAAAATAGTCATATTTGTTTGTATTAAACAGATTCTGAACCCCAATTTTGGTTTATATATATGGCCCTGTGCTCCTGTTTTAAGCAAATTTGTTTGGACTCATCGGGAAAAAATAAATGGAAAAATTGTGTTGGAGGTAAAGACCTTTTTCGTTACTATATGCTTTTATTTATTTCTGTGCTTAGTTTTTTTTTCATATTAGTACATTTAATTTTATGCAATCAACTGCTATTTCTAAATTAACGTATGTGCATAAGAAAGCAAAATTCCTTTACTGTAAACACTGTGAAATAAAACAAGCAACACATTTTCATGTGTGGCCTTTGTTAACTCCTTCAGGACTGTAGTATCATGTATAAAACTTTCCATTCCTCTCTGTTAGCCCATGTTTCATGAGTGAAACTGTGTTGTTCTTCCTATAGAGCCCTCAATGTCATATGTGATGTGGTGTCATGGAAATCTTCCTTTAGAATTTCTATAATTCCTCCTTTAGTTTAATAATCTACTAAATCCAGCAGTAGTTATTGAAATAATTTGGGGAAATATGTTTACTTTGAAATTAGGGAAGATCTAAGAAAAACTTTTTGTTTGTTTTAAACACAGGGTTCTGCTAAGTCATCACAATATAGAATCCATTGTACATCTTTTCACAAAAGCACTAAACTTGCAGGACCTACAGCTGACATTCTAGCTCTTTTTTTTCTTCAATACTACTCCTAAGTTTCTCTCATTTGATAACATTAGATGTGAATTTAACTTTCTTTTGTCTAGTTTGCAAAGAGATCTCAAGATTACAAACCAAGACTTTTATGGTTGTAAAACTTGTGCTCATACTTCTGAATGTGTTATCTATAATGTTGGTAATCTTCAATTTCTTGCAGATTAAATAGAAAGTGTGTATTACTAAAAGAAAACTAAGTATTTGTCTGAAAATAAATAGTAGTACTGAAATCCAAATGATTAAATTAAGGCCATTTCAAATGAGAGGCCTTTAATTTGAAAGAGAAAATTTTCTAAATCCAAGAGAAGCTTTTGTGAATTGCTATAACAGGAATTTGCATAATGGGGTAAAAGTGTTGTATAGATAACATTTGCATTCAAAATCTAAAAATATGTTGATTGCTGTAGTTGTAAATTGTTCAGTGTATTTTTAATATTTATTTCTATAGCCTCTTAAATGTTTAGTTATAGAGGAAAGATTTCTAATATTAATGAAAAATCAAAAAGTTTATGCACAATGATATGATTTGAATTACATAAAATGAAATTTGGTGAAAATACTGTAATTAAAAAATCAAAAAAATCTTTAAAAAATGCCTCCTGCCATTAATTTTTCACCAGTGTTTTACATTTTCTAAAGCATTTGAGTAATATAGAAATATTTCATATCATGTTTAAATGTCTAAGTTTTTAAAGCTTAATTATTATTATTTTAATTATGTGGTTTCTGATTTTTATTTTGGAATTTTAGAAGCTTTATGTATTTGTTCAATAAATTTCTTCATTATAATTTCAAAACATTGAAAGCAACTTTTAACAAGCTAAAAAAAAAATGATTTTCAATAATTTTTTATATATTTTCTGAAAAGCTAAACTTGTATTAATTAAAAGTATTTCATAAAACTCTTCAGTGCATCTACAAATGAAATAGCACCCTATTTCTCTTATAGTTTTGAAATTAAGTGTATTGAGGGATATTATTGATAAAATATTATTTTAAAATCATATATTTACACTTCATACTGTATAGGATACAATGAAAGCATGATGGAAAATTGATGATTTCATGCGCAATTGGCATTATTATTATTATTATTTTTTAACAAATAACATTTTATATGCTAATGTCCTTTTAAAAACTTCGCTCCAATGAGATAAATAATCAAAATAATCATAGAGTTTGACTAGTATAACAGCTATAAAGTATATATTGAACTGATTATTTTTGTAAACATCCTAAACAGCAAATTTTTTGTTTTGTAAAATTTCCATTGTGTGTGACACTACCCTACACTCTTTAAAGCCTAGTAAAAATTTAGCACCCTCTTTGGTTAGCATCCTTCCCTGAATTATATCTAGTGTGAACATTATCAACAACAAACATTAACTGGTAAAAAGAATTCAGATTCATCAGAGTATTTTGTACCATCTAGGGGACTATGATACTATGATTTTAATAACAGTTCTCTGTGCAGAAATCTTTTTTCTTGTTCCATATTCTCAATCCTAAGATTAAACTCATGTAGTTGCTTATTGGTTGCCATTGCGCTTAGAATATGTGTTGAAAATTTCTTCTTATTTAGTTGTATTTTCTTGATTAACAATTGCTCAGATTCAAGTCATAAAATTTTATGTGCATTTTTCAAATTTCTATGACTATCCCTGATTGTCATGAAGAATGTTAACATAACTGAAGTAGTACAACTTGAAAATGATTGTTCAAGGTTAGATATTAAATGAAAATATAAAGGGCTGAAAATCGGAAAACAAGTAAAGGTCTTGTACATTTCTCTTATGATATCTATGTACTATGAACTAAATAGTTAAAGGAGTCATGGATGACAAAAAGTATTAATGTAGTTTACTATTGCATTATTTATTTTGATTTCTGTTTACAAATATCTTTTCTGTTACAGTTAGGAGCAGGTACTGCTTTACCATCTATTGTTTCTGCCAAATGTGGGTCTCAAGTCATTATCACTGACTCTCAAAAGTTTGAGTATGTGCTTGAACTTGGAAAGTATAATTTGGAAACAAATGGTGTGAGCTGTGATTATTTTAAAATAGTTGAACTGACTTGGGGAAAATTTACTCCATGTTTAGTTGATATTGGGCATGTTGATATAATTCTTGGATCTGATGTGTTTTATGACCCTTCAGGTAAGATGTCTTTAGATACCTCCTTTTACCTCACATGCAAGAATTAGTATTAATAAAATATTAGTTTAATGATTAGATATTTTTTTTTCAAGTATTTGTTATAACTACTTGATATCTGTAATGATATTCAGAAGAGGCACCAAAAAACTGAGAAATGTAGAATCAAACTGCATGATATTGAAATTTAATATTTAATTTTTTTTTAAAGCCAAGAAGTCTTGTGAGTTCTAATTTGAATACAAAGGAACAGATGTGCGAGACGCACCTCCCTTGATAACAAGTTGGCGCCAACTTGTCCCCAAAACAGGTCTACGCGGACTTTTTACGCTTAAAATAACAGATATATAAAAAATATCAATAACAACCCAAAAATAAAAATAAATTCAAAACAAACTTACCAATGGCAATAATAAACTTCCAAAAACATGACACAAATCCACAACAGCTACTTTAAAACATACACGAATATATCTAAAAACGGCTGTATTAAACTTCAAAACCTAAACAGAAATGTTCAATTGCTACTTTAAAACATACGCAAAAATATCTAAAAGCAGATGTATTAAACTTCAAAACCTAAACAGAAATGCTCAACTGCTACTTTAAAACATATGCAAAAATATCTAAAAACGGCTGTATTAAACTTCAAAACCTAAACAGAAATTCTCAAGTGCTACTTTAAAACATACGGAAAAATATCTAAAACTGGCTGTATTAAAAATATATATCTAAAAACGGCTGCATAAATACAAAAACTAAAACCTTAAAATTAATGAGAAATTTGTTAGGTGGGGGGGGGCGCTGCCTCTCCCCCCCCCCCCTGCTAAAAAAGTCAGTATAGTACAACTAGTCAGTCCAACTAATAATAACTAATTTAAATAAACATAAAAAACACCTAGGTTAAATATATATTTCTTCATTAAACATATATTATTTCACAAATTCAAACAATCTATTTCCATTATATCGCCTCTATTTTAGACACTAAAATCCCCTGATATTTCTAAATTACACTAAATACTGCACAGATAATAAATAAATGAACAAAAATAAATTGAAATATACAACCAGATTATTGTATCCAAGCTGCATCCTAGCTGAAACTTAAAAGCCGAATTCAAACATGAATGAAAAATTCAAAAACCGTTGCCACAACATAATATTACTATACTAAAGAACATAAAAAAAACCATTCACGGTGCCTAGGGCTACGGCCACACGAGCGATTTTTCCCGGTACGGCTTTTCCCCGCGCTGGAAAATCTACACCAGCCGGCCACACGTGCATGTGACATTTTTTTCCCCCGCTGGGACTTTACCCGCATCTTGAAAATCTACGCCGGCCACACGTGCGGTTTCTTCATGCGAGGTCAGTCGTTTGTGCTTTGCAGTACAACATGAATCCAGTTTCAATAAATGAAAATGCTGTTAACGCGTTATGTGCTTTATTAATTGTTCGCCGACAACGTCGTCGACGTCAAAGAAAGTACTGGGTACATCCTCTTATAAGTGAGAGATCAGTAAAGGGAAAATTTACAGTTCTACACAGTAAGCTGAAAGGATACCCAGACAAGTTTTTTGAGTATTATAGAATGTCGATATCTTCATTTGAAACTCTATTATCTAAGGTTGAAGTTGCAATTAGAAAAAGTGATACTGTAATGCGATGTTAGTATTGATATCGATCGTTGCAATCGATGTTAGTATTGATATGGCCGACATCATTATACAAGCATGCTGTGTGCTTCACAATTTCGTAAGACACCGCGATGGTTACAATTTTGAAGACACCCTGCCATGCCCACTAGAAAGTATTCCTGCAATTGGAACAAGAGGAAACAACATTGGAGTTGAGACCAGAGAGAGTTTCAAAAGTTACTTCTGTTCTCCTGCAGGTTCAGTGCCCTGGCAAAATCGTTCTTGCAACATTGCAGAATAGGAACTTTTTTGTTACGAGTACACAGTACAAACTACTAACTAATAACAGCAATAATTTTGTATCAAATTCTTTAAAATTGTATACTAGCAAGTTTTGTATAATGCCCTCTTGTTATAACAAGACAGCGGATTATATGCACTTAAAAATGGCAAAAATATCCATGCAAATATACACTTAAAAATATAAATATGCACTTCAAATAGAAATAGGTCTAAATATTACTTATTTATCTAAATATTGATCTAAATATTACTTACCTGAACAAAAGAACATATTTAAAATAAGGTTTCTGTTGTTGTTCAGATGTGTAAAGCGGGGATATAACTTTTACATAATATATTTTTTCTGAAGCGAATGCAATTTTTATTTATAATATACTTAAAGTGACTGCCTACGTTGAAAATGCCATTTTTTGACTACTTTGATCAATTTAATTTTTTGCAAGAATCTTGTAATTCAGTCTTTTCTCTTTTCAAAACAGTTTTGATTTTCATTCTACGTCAATTAGAAGCAGAGTTATAGCTATTTTAAAAAAACATCGTCTAATACAAAATTTAAGTGACAAACAGCTTTAAATGCGTCCATTTTTTTACCATTTTGGTCAATTTTATTTTTTGCAAGAATCTTGTAATTCAATCTTTTCTCTTTTCAAAACCGTTTAGATTTTCATTCTACATCAATTAGAAGCAGAGTTATAGCTATTTTAAAAAACATCGTCTAATACAAAACTGAAGTGACAAACAACTTTAAAGGCGTTTTTCTCAGAATTATGTTTTTTAGCACAAATCTCTACCGTTATCATGATATTTCACATAATAATGCATATAATTTGATAAAATTTTCTGGAAATGTTTTAGATGCTATTGTTAATGAAATGACGTACAATAATTGATGTATAATAAATAGTTTTTTGTTTGGGGCTGTTTTTATAAGGAAAGGAATGACGAATTGGGGAAAACTTTCATATTGGAACATAAAATTGTCTGTTTTATTTTTGCATTTTATAATTTCTCTTAGATTGTAGGTCATTTTAAAGATAACTGTTATATATATCATGTGTGAGAAGGAAATTAAAATAGTAGCATTAGAATTTTGTTCAGAGTGATAAGCGTTTTAGCTAAATTTCATTAAAAATTACTTCAAATTGACCAATTTATAAAAAAGTATGGTGTTTACAGGAAAGTTTATTTTTTATTTTTTATTTTTAAATGCTGTTTTACCATATAAGACCAAAAAATCCTTAAAAAAACAATTTTTTAAAAAAATTGGCTCCGAACGTAGGCAGTCACCTTTTCTGTTGTTGTTCAGATGTGTAAAGCGGGGATATAACTTTTATATAATATATTTTTTCTGAAGCGAATGCAATTTTTATTTATTATATACTTAATAGAAAGACACATGCAAATCAGAAAATATTGTATGCAATTGTATATAATCCACGATCTAGTTATAACTATCACCTACTTACAACTTAGGTTATAACTTGTAACTTAAAAAATAAAATTTAATTTGTTTTACTAATTACCAATTTTATTTCTTCCATTTTCGTCCATCTGGTCCCATTTTTCCCCAATAACATTCTTTGTTACGGTCATCCATGTTTCTCTTTTTAGTTCCCGGTTTTTGAAATCCTTTGTCCGTGCATCATAAAGACATGGATATTTTTCTATTTCTAAGATCAAAAGTTCGCTATCCAAGTAATTATCCATGATATTTTAAATATAAAAAATTTAAGTATAAAAAATTACTAGAACACACGAATATAGCAGCAAGAGAAATGGGAATAATAAAAAAAATCGGATTAAAATTATTATAATCAGGCTCTGTACATTATACCCTATCTTTACGTAAACGTCTTGAATACTACCAGCGACTGTTCACGCACGTGTGGCCACCGATTTGGCTTGAAATCCAGCTAGAAAAAATAGGTCTGGTTCTATCCTCCAGCGGCCGACCTTGAGAATGCGACAGACAACTCCCCCGCTAAAGGGAAAAACAGCTGTGTTTGGCCACCCCTATGTTACAGAAGCTTATCTATATTTTGGGGCTTGTTTTCCAGCTGTGTTTCTCAGGGAAAAATCGCTCGTGTGGCCGTAGACTAGAATGACGCAAAACTCAAGACACACCCAAATCTGGCAACAACAAAATCCTAAAAGCAACAAAAATACAAATTGGCAACACGAACGTAAAATCTACATCTAATACTATTCAAAATATGTCATTAATATTTCGCAACAACATGGCCGCCATATTATATCACGTAAACAAACACACACAACTAGCGGGGGAAACACACACAACTAGCCGTTCAAACTGGGTTGCCACAAAATAACAAAATCTCGCCAAAATCGCATGGCTGCCACACCAAACACAAAATCGCCAAACCTCAAAAAATTGCCAACTTGGCAACAAGGTGTGTCTAACACATCTGTACCAATATGGATATTAACTACTTATAATGTAAGGTGAAATTTAAGCCTACAAGATTTTCTTGAGGAGGGGGCTTCATATTTGCACAGCATGTTAAGAAAACCATGTGCATGCCTCCATAGCACCTAAGCAAGCAGTTGAATTTTCAATTGATTAGTGTCTGCCTTAAGCAGGCCACTTTCAAAGTTTATATTTCCGTAGAAAAGTCTTACAATGGACTTTTCGATAGAAAAGTCTTGCATCCCCAATGACCAGTTTTCTGGGATAACTATGAGTTCTAAGAAATGTTTCTTTGTTGGATAAGATATACAGACATCTAAACTCCTTTCCAGTTCTATCTGATACAAAATTGATAAACTATTATTCCACCCTCAGACAAAATATACTTTTTGTGTGAAATATATTTTGACTTCTGTTCTTAACTTCTCTTAGTCTTGTACAATTCCCTCATTCATTTCTCAATGCTTCTAATATTAGAAGCACACATCACAAATAATAGAATTCTTTATCTTTTCCCACTATTGGTCCAAACACTTTCTCATATGCTGACCCTAGCTAAAGGTTAAAGGATACATGATTATCACATGATATATTTATAAGAGTTAAACTAGTATAACAGTCAATATATTAATGCTTTCAACATACATATGTATAACGAGAAATGGGTGTGCTTTCACACACGATTAACTTTAACTGTGTAGAGGAGATGCAACGCAACAGTATAGACGTAGCCAGAGTGGTAATACTTCTAATAGACTGGTACAGGTGATGGATTCACACTTTTGTAGACGTGGCCATGGACACATTCGAGGAAATAGCAGGAATGTACGCACACTTGAGATCCAGAGAC
This sequence comes from Dolomedes plantarius, assembly GCA_907164885.2. Lineage (NCBI taxonomy): Eukaryota > Metazoa > Arthropoda > Arachnida > Araneae > Dolomedidae > Dolomedes > Dolomedes plantarius. Next base: position 139,548,267 of record OU015493.1, on the reverse strand, counting down.
GAACACCTTTTTCAGGAGCCAAAACACATCAGGGACGAAATACCACAGAGAGGAGAGGCATTGATGAAGACGCACAACACTGATGTGATACATATTATTTTTATTATTCCACATAGCGAAGACATTCCGGATTCAGCAGGACACACACAAGCAATACTGGTGGCACACCCCGGGGCTTGAGAATATAAACTTTGCATTATGGTATAGTATTGGAAGCAGTACGCGAACAGCGAGCAAAGAAGTAATGAAGCAGAGCCAAGGAAGTAGAGAGTGCGAAAATGCTCTGTCTCACCTTTTATACTGAGTAACTTTTGATTTTGCCGCTAGGCTTAGAATTCTTTTGATTGGTTGACCCCGATCATGTGGTATTTCTTCGAAGGGAGGGGGGGGGGCGAGATCACGGAAGTCTAAAAATAACTTTCTCGCACGTGCATTAAGATAATATTAAGATATTTCAATTTCATTTTTGAAATAGGGCTGGGCTTTATTGAGAAAAATTTAGGATATGCGTTATATGTAGGGCAATTAATATTAGTGGGGCGTTATTATTAAATATATATATGTATATATAACTATCTAAATCAATAAAACTTATTTAGATTTTGAAGACATTCTTGTTACTGTGTCATACCTGATGAGAAAAAATATCAAAGCTGAATTTTGGTGCACATATGAACATCGGTGGTATGTAATAAAAATAATTTTCTTTATTTTACAAATATCTGAATTTTGTTTTGTATATATAGATTCATTTTATTTTTACTGCTTTTCAAAATATTGGGTGAAAAGGATACATTTTTTCACCTGTTTTGAACAGAGGGAATGTAAGCAAGGTAACTTGGAAAGAAGCTTCAAAAATAAATAAACTTAATAAGTGGTATGCATTATTATAAAATGTGCAGGAAAAAAAATCAGTTGAAGCTGAAAATAGATTGTGTATCTTTTAGCTTCCTATTATTTCATATATTCCAGTTTTTTACATATTCCCATTTAAAAAAATTATGTACATGATTTAAAGTTCTTTAATTATAATGTCCCAAAAGTTAATTTAAATCTATTATCTCTTTATTTATTATTCTTAAAAATAAGAGAAAGAAGGCTTTATAAATTGGTTGATATTTATTATGCAATAAAGATAATTTTAGTATTTAAAGCACTTTTTTTTTAAGTGTGTAAAATGACCTACTGTTTTTAAATTTTTTAACATAGTTATTATTTCTAGTTCTGACTGGAATATAAATCATTTGCTAGAAAAGTGGGACTTGACATCTGAGGAAGTACCTTTAAGCATATTTGGAGCTGATAAGTTCAACATTGCAGGTGCTGATTTACCTGGTTTGAAGAGTGTAAGTTTGTATATAATATGTTATAAATTAAAAATCAAGTAAAGAACAATTAAAAAGTTGCAGTTTTTCTTAACATTCATAATTTCTCAGGCTTCAGATTAACATGTAATGCAAGTATAAATAGTATAAATTACTGAAAATTAGTGTATGAATCAAGATGACTCCTTTCCTTTTGTAATAATAACAAACATTTAATTAAAAGAAAAACATGAGTTTAAAAGAATTACAATGATATAAAACAATGCTATAGTCCAATCGACTATGTTCCACATAAGACAGGAGTAGAGATCACCTCTCTCTTTCACCCCCAGTTCAGTAATGTCTAGTCCAGTCCTGCCATCCATTCTCTGTTCTCTCCTCGCTGGGCAGATTTTTCCCTTGGGCTATCCGGGCTCCTGCCTCTCCACATACCTCTGAACTATCAACCGCTCTTTCAAAACCAGGGTGTAGCTTTTTAGGCCTCTTGTCGTCCGTCATCAGCATGGGCAGCTAGCTCTTTGATTCCTGACCCCTTCGTTCACTGCCAGCATGATACATCGCTTTATCAGTGTGGGTGCCAGGTTGTCTAGTGCATTGGAATTTTCTCGCCAATCTTAAAGGATGGGCAAGAGTGCTGATCCCTTCTCAGAGCTGCTCATTCACTGCTAAAAAAAGAAGCTCCAAAATGAAAAAAATAAATCATTAGTCAACATCTATTGGCACACATCACAAAACTGCACCCTTTTTGAGGCTCGACTGTATATGATAGTTCCCGTACAATACAGGTGAGTACGTAAAAAGGTTGCTCCTTTGTCACCTGTTGGCACTAACTTTTATTGTCCAAATGTCTCGTGGGCACGTTCTCTACATTACAATTAGTTTTGTACATGAATGTTTGTTCTGATTATAAAAGTTGTGAAATTATAAAATCTTGCTTCTCCTGCCCTTTAAATAACTAAATAGTTGCATCGAACTCTTATTGTTCGATGTAGTTGCTTGTTTCAGCATACTTCTTCAACTGACAAACTTGTGTCAGGGTTATAAAAGATTTTAATGAAAATTAGACAAGAATGTTTAATAAAGAGTGAACTTATAGAAAACTGCTTAAAAATAAATAAAAATGCAGCACCCATGCATTTCATTATTTCAAACTGCACTATGACTGGAAAGTATTTATTTTATGTTTATAAATGAACGTTCAAAAAGTATTTGTATATACTAATTAAATCTGAATAAATTTTTTGATGCATTTTAAGTATAGAGTGATTTTATCTCTGAGAAAAACATAATTCCATTAATGCAAAATTTATTCAGTTGGTAACTAAAATATGTACTCTCTATTTTCATAGTGAACATGTACATCAGAGAATATAAGCCACAAATATATAAACATAGAATAAAAAACACAGTTTAAATTATTAATGTTTCAGTGATTATATATATATAAAGAGAGAGAAAGCAGTGGCGCACCCAGGATTTAATCTTGGAAGGTGCCAAGTTAAACAGATAAAAATATTTATAATGCTTATTCAATATTCATAATGCAATTTATATTTCTTTAGGGGGGGGGGGGAGCAGGGCCCATTGGCCTTGAGTGTATATATATATACACTCAAGAGCCAAAACATTATGACCACCTGTCAATAACGAGTTGGCGCGCAACACAGCTTCAACCCGCCTTGGTATGGATGCCACAAGTCCTTGGTGTAGATTGTACCAGATGTTTAAGCAACGGTCACGCAAATCCGAGATATTGCGAATTGGTGGCCTTTGAACTCTGAGCTGCCGTCCCACGACATCCCAAATGTGTTCTATCGGATTGAGATCCGGTGAGTTAGGTGGCCAGGACATTAACTGGAATTCAGAATCATGTTCCTGGAACCACTCCAACACAATTTTAGCCTTGTGACTTGTGTCCTGTTGGAACATTCCATTTCCAGCTGGAAAAACAGAGGCCATGTAAGGGTGCAACTGGTCCGCAATAATGTTCAGATACCCTGTAGCATTCATGGTCTGCTCTACCACAACCACGGGTCCCAGAGACGCTCAAGAGAACGTCCCCCAAAACATAATACCACCACCACCGGCCTGTGTATGACCTACTGTACATTGAAGGAGCAACAGTTCGCCTGCAAGACGGCGTATCCTGAGACGGCCATCGGCGTGATGAATGACAAACCGTGATTCATCTGACCAGGCAACTCTCTCCCACTGATCCATGGACCAGTCGCGATGTTCCCGGGCCCACCGCAGGCGCAGTTGGCGATGACGCTTGGTCATCAAAGGCACACGAGTGGGACGTTTGCTGCGTAGCCCTATATCCAACAGTGTCCGCTGAACAGTGTACTGCGATACTATTCTACTTGGCCCTGCATTGTAGTGGGCTGTCAGCTGAGCCACTGTCTGGCTCCGATTTTGCTTCACCATGCGAGACAGTCTCCGACGACCTTTTTCTTTGATAGCGTGTGGACGTCCAACACCATGTTGTCTACTGCTGGTTTCACCGTCATTCATCCACTTTGCATAAGTACTAACAACTGTAGGTCGCGAACAACCCACGAATCGTGCAGTTTCGGAAATACTTGTTCCGAGCCTTCGAGCCATTACAATCTGCCCTCAATCAAAGTCGCTTAGATCCGCAGCCTTTCCCATCACACACAGAAGTAAGTGAAAGAATGATTCTTCAGACTCTCCAGCAGCAGTTTAATACCACTTCCACCTGATCACGTGCCTTCCACGTCATCCAGACGAATTCATTGCAAAATGTAGGGGTGGTCATAATGTTTTGGCTCTTGAGTGTAAAGAGAGAGAGAGCTAGCAGGAGCAGCTTATTGTTAAGGACCACAGGATCCCTTTTTTCTTTTTTGTTTAGGAAATATTAACTACTACTACTGATGAATGTTAAGCTGAAGAAAAAAAAATATTCTCAAGCAGCTTTAGAAAACATAGATGGGGGAAAAAAGTTTTAGCTCTGAAATTTGATAAATTAAAACTGGAACTTTAGTTTGAGAAGAATGTATCTTGAAGATAAACATAATAGCTATATGTAACTGTCCTCTAAGAACTTGATACCAGCTTTCAAACCTAAAGATGGCAACATTGGTCTGTCTCTAAATTTTTAAAAATCTTTTCTACTTTCAGTAACAAATATGTTGCTTACTTACTTGAAATACTGCCATAAGACACAGGAGAATGTTTGGGACTATCTGGTGAGATTTTAAATGAAGAACTTACTTTAAAGGCTAGCTACTGGAATTAGAAATTACTAACTAGAAGTTGAAGAAGTCAATGGTGGTAAATAAAATACAGAATAAAAACCACGTCAGTATTTAACGAACATTTCATAGATAACTGCACAGAGTGAAATTCACTGAGTGAGTTGCTTTAAAAGCTTGACTCATAATAAAATTTGACAAAATTTCTTTACACAAACTTAAAAAAAAAGGAAAAACGTTCAGTCCTAATGTCACAATTAAAGGTTTAGACAACTGGGTGGTTTTCTCTTCCTTAAAGATTTCCTTCGGTCTGGTGTTGTGGAGCCTGACTGTAAGGAGTCAGTCTCAACTGCAGCATACTGTCCAGGAAGTGGTATCTTTTGTGGAGTAAAAACTGAAGGATTATCATCCTCAGATCCTGCAGGTATATCCAGTGCCGGTGTCAACTTGGGTGGTTCAGCTGAAGGATTCGCTCTAGGGATATCCACATCAAAACTGGATGGTACTTGACCTTGTGAAGTCGAATGGAACGAACCTTCACGATGACGCACTTGGTCCATGTGGCGTGTCCAAATGCCTAGTGTTGTTTCAATCTTGAACATTATGTTTCCCACTCTGTCACACACCACACCAGCCACCCACTTAGTACCACGGCTGAAGTTCCGTGCCCAAACACAATCACCTATTTGGAATCTAGAGGTGTTTTCATACTGTGATGGGGGTTTCACACGCTGTTCAAAGTCTCAGCAGATCCAACCGACAAAGTAGGGGACGACCCAGCATGTTTGTTGCAGGAGAGATCCCTGTTGCTGCAAGTGGTGTGCTACGATAGTGCAATAAATATCTTGCCAACCTTTCAGAAAAGGAGAATACAGTAATCTTCCGAAGAGCACTTTTGACAGGGCGTAAAGCTCTTTCTGCAAGTCCATTGGAATTTGGATGATAAGGTGCAGTTCTTATATGCACAATGCCATTTTGTGAAACGTTGCCATTTTGTGAAGAAATGACTGAAACTCAGTACTAGAGAAGGCAGTACCATTGTCGCTCACCAAACTCTTTGGTAGACCAAAACGTGCAAACAAATTACGGAGTGCAATTATGGTAGTTGCTGAAGATGTGCTAGGCACAGGAATCACTTCTAGCCACTTTGAATATGAGTCAACCACAATCAACATGTGACCTTCCACAGGCCCTGCATGGTCTACATGGATACGTACCCATGGTTCTTTTGGAACAGGCCAAGAGATGTGTTTGGCTGGTGGAGATGACGCATTTTCTTGGCAGGTAACACAATTCCGAACTTTTAACTCCAGCTCTCGGTCTATACCAGGCCACCATACATATGATCGAGCGAATTGATGGTTTAAGAAACTTAAGAATTGTTTTTATGTTTTAGCACCTAATTAATAAATTAATTAACAAATTAAGGAATTAAAATTGTTGCCACTGAAATAGTTTTAAAAAACAAAAAAAAGGATTTGTTTTAAGAATTAAAATTTTTAAGATACAGGTCGTCGCTTTTTGCGCGGAGGTTGTTTTTATATAAACGCTGTTTAAGCTCACGCTGTGGTCGGCAGAACATCTCGAATATGATCGAGCCACTGCTTTGATGGCAGATTCCTTGATGACCCATGTGCAGCTCGTCAAGGATGAATTTTCGAAACTTCTGAGGAATAAAAACACGGGAACCTCTGAATATGATCCCGTCCTCTACAGACAGTTCATACTTTACAGACCAAAACTGGTCTAGACCTTGTGTGCTTCTTTTGGCTAACCCTTAGCAATGCACGACCGGAGACTAGATAGCAAAGAACACTTTTTATCTCAGCCTCAATAAGATGTGAAGCAACAGGTCTGTCGTTTAACTCCTGTAGCAGTAGTACTGAATCTGCTGGAGCAGGTGGATCTGTCATAGGAATAGTTAATGGCAAACGATTACATGCATCTGCATTAGCATGCAATGCACCCTTCCTGAATTTTATTTTGTATGCATATGCTGATAGGGTTAATGCCCAACGCTGAATTCGTGCAGCTGCTACAATAGGTACTGGCTTATTTTCAGAGAAGATTTATCAGGGGACGATGATCTGTTACCAATGTGAAAGTCCGCCCCAAGAGATAATTACGAAATCTGGTCACACCAAAAACTAAAGTCTCTCTCGATTTGACTGTAGTTCTTCTCTGCATTATTGAGTGAACGAGAAGCGAATGCAATTGGATGATCTCCATTGGCTGTATTGTGTGACAAAACCGCTCCCAAACCATACGGACTAGCGTCTCATGCTAGTATCACTTCCTTGTTATTGAAATGCACCAGCGAGGAAGAATTTTTCAAAGTCTGCTTGGCATTGTTGAAGACCTGTTCTTCTCGCTGCGACTTCCAAGTTTGTTTCTTTTCCAACAGCTTATACAATGGAGCTAAAACAGTTGACATGTTTGGTAGGAATTTAGCATAATAAGTGATAAGGCCAATAAAAGAACGGAGTTCATGCACATTCCTAGGCGTTGGAGCTTTCTTGATAGCCTCCACTTCTGATTCTATTGGATGAAGTCCCTGTTTATCGATTCAATGTCCCAGGTACTGCACAGATTCTTTTAAAAATTCACATTTATCTGGATGTAACTTAATACCAGCATTCTCTAGGCGAGTCAACACCTGGTCTAGGTTCTTTAGGTGAGTAACTTTGTCTTCACCGGTGACTAGTAAGTCATCCAAATAGCAGGAACTGCCGGTCTGGCCTTTCAAGACTTTCTCGATCTCCCGTTAAAAAATCGTAGGTGCTGAAGCTACTCCAAATGGTAAACGTGTGAATCGGAATAATCCACGCTGAGTGTTGATCCCAGGAATTTCTTGGATTCTTCATCCAACTCAAGTTGACAATATGCGTCCCTGAGATCCAACTTGGAGAACGAATCTTCATTTGACAACTGTGCAAACAAATCCTCTATTTTTGGCAATGGATATTGTTCCAGCTCTGTAGCTTGGTTGGCAGTCAACTTGAAGTCTCAACAAATTCGGACTCTACAATCTTGTTTCAAGAATGGTACAATTGGTGCTGCCCATTCGGATGTTTTTACAGGCTCTAGAATACCTTGTTGTAAGAGCCTTTCGATGTCTTTATCAACTTTCTCTCGTAATGCATAGGGGACAGGGCGAGCCTTGAAGAATTTAGGCACTGCTGTTGAACGGGAGTCAAATGCACTTTGACTCCCTTCAGCAGTCCTATACCTTGAGCAAAAACTTCTTTATGGTTATTTAGAATACCTTCTAGAGTTTGTCCAACTGGGTGCATTTCTTGCATCATTGACACACTATCCTGTTTAGGAATGTTCTAAACTGTTTCAAATGCCGGCATCAGTCCTAATGGATAAATCCAGTTTCTCCCCGCTAAATTAACGTGTTCTGTTTCACTATCAACAAGGGTAAATAGTGAGTCTTTTTCTGGAACGTAACCTTGACATCAGTTACTCCCAGTATTGGCATAGCATGACTGGTGTAGGACTGTAACTTAATAGAAGTTTCTTTCAAGGGAGGCAACACTTCTCGAAATGTTTCGTAAGTCTCCCAGAGTCAAAAACGCCGATTCTTCCGTACGAAGACATCGGAACCACGTGAGTTCGTTTTAGAATATGAGGTTAGGCTTAGCGCTGCACAATCGAAAACGAAATAGAAATTTTTTTTCTAAATCTATGAAGTCATTTAAAAAAATAGAGTTGAAATATACATCCATCTGGATCCCATCTTCGTCGCCATTGATGTAACTGAAGTAGTTACGAGATTTCTTTATGAAATAACTCGGATGGATACAGATCACGAAAATACTTTATTGTACAACCTATCTACATGCTAGATACATTGCAACTGCGAGAACACCACACATCGGCGAACACGACGCCCTCTATCATATATTTGAAAATGCACTTGCTGTGCTGCCAACAATTATAGAAAATTATACAACAAAGTTGAAGAAGTCAATGGTGGTAAATAAAATACAGAATAAAAACCACGTCAGTATTTAACGAACATTTCATAGATAACTGCGCAGAGGGGAATTCACTGAGTGGGTTGCTTTAAAAGCTTGACTCGTAATAAAATTTGACAAAATTTGAATAGTGATTTTTGAAGTGTTACCGGAAGTTCATAGAAGGTAGTTGTAAATTTAATTCTCCATTAAAATTCTTCAATGCTAAAAGGTTTGAAAAAATAAAACCAGAAATCGAAAAACTCCAGTAAAATGTTATGGATGTGGTACTCCTGAATACATTTAATCAAAGTATCTAAATGTTCTGCAGTAAAACCAGAAGGAACCAGTGTAAGTGTTAACCAAATGTATAAATTTTAACAGAATGATCATTCCTCTTTCAAAAACTTAGAAATTATTAATGTAGTCAAAGACTCTCATTCGGATTGTCTCTGACTACAGCTCGAACAGTCTGGTGTGCCCGCATACGCTCCTTTTATACCTTGTTGGAAGTATTAAAGAAATACTTCCAAACATTTCTTTTTTACGATTAAAAAAAAACTTAGGTTGCAAACGGCGTTTTAAATGTTAGCCGTATTATAAATGTAAACATGAGCGTCCCATCGGCAAAGTTTAGATGTTTAGACTAGCTAAACGAGGCGATATTAGTCGATAGGTTGACGCCATATGACGCAACCGAAAGGGAGGAGTGGCCAAGATTAAAGTTAAAAGATCTCGGAAATCCGGATGGCAACTTCACCTGTAAGCTTTTATGCAAAACAGCAGAACTATAAATACGCGCTTCGCGTAAGTACGAGCAGTGTCCGTGTTGTTGAGCTTATCCACAATGCTGCCATCAAGAAATACTACTCGTGTATCATTTTCGTAGATACACTGCTGGCCACCCCAATTGCAACACCAAGAAAGACAAGAGATATCACAACAAAATTTATTTTGTAGATAACATGTTGACCAAGTATCAAATTATTAAATTTATAGACTTCTGTGAAGTGTGGTTCCTGCCAAAATCAGTAGCCAGAGTAGCCGCCATTGTTGGAGATCACCGCTGCCACACGCCTCGGCATTGATTCAAAGAGACTTTGGATGAGTTCTTGGGGTACAGCTTCCACACGTTGCCAAAGTTGATCTGCTGTGGCAGCTGGGGATGGAATCTTGGTCAATCGTAGAGCAACCATGGACCACATGTTTTCTATCGGCGAAAGATCCGGAGAGCGAGGCGGCCAGGGAAGCAATTCAATCTGGCGATTGACGAAGAACTGTTTGACAATGCGTGACACGTGTGGTCGCGCATTATCCTGTTGAAATATGGCTGTGGGCAAGCCCTGAAGGTAAGGAAGGACAACTGGCTCCAACACCTCGGAGATGTAGCGCTGGCTGTTTAAAGTACCGGCAATGCGTACTAGAGGTGTGCGAGAGTGATATCCAATACCGCCCCATACCATAATACCCGGTGCAGGACCAGTGTGGCGATGCATAACGCAGCTGTTCAGCATCCTCTCTTCACGGTGTCTCCAGACTCGAATGCGACCATCGTGGTGTTGCACACAGAAGCGTGACTCGTCAGTAAAGACAATTTCATTCCATTCTGCGGTCTACATCCTTCTGTCATCGCACCATTGGCGGCGGAGACGTCTGTGGTTCTGCGTCAAGGGTAGACAAAGCAATGGACGTCTTGCGGACAGACCACTCTGCTGTAAACGGCGTCGAATGGTACGCGCAGACACTGGATGATGCGTTACAGACTGCATGTGCTGTGCTATGGTTCGTGATGTGACTGAGCGATCCGTCACTGCCATGCGCACAATTTGCCTGTCATCACGTGAAGTGGTGCGCTGAGGTGGATGCGATCGAACACGCCGGTCCATCGTACCCTCCTGCATCCAACGATCACATATCCGCATTACAGTTGTTTGGTTTCGTCCAACACGACTACCGATTTCCCTGAAAGATAATCCACAATCTCGGTAGGCCACTATCCTTCCTCTGTCGAACTCGGATACTTGATCAAAAGATGATCGCTGTTTTCGACGAGGCATAATTGATCGTTTTTTTGAAAAACCACAAGAAAAATACAATTGCCGAACTTGAAATCGTCGAAATCTCCAAGCCTTAAATAGCGCTTTGAAGTGGCGCCACAGGCGCGCATGATGTGCGTCTGCGCTGAAATTCTAATCATTTGCATATCTCACCTCCGCTAATGCATGTTGTAAATTTCATGTTATTTGCATGTTTCCTTCAGGGTGTTGCATTTACAGTGGCCAGCAGTGTATTGCAAAGGCCTTCGACAGAATTTGGTATGAGGGTCTTATCTTCAAACTAATTAACCATAACCTCCCCCCCAACTAATCAAAATTCTTCATAACTATCTTTCTGATCGTACCTTTTCTGTACGCGTCAATAACAAACTTTCCTCCCCCGGCGTATTCTTGCTGGAGTTCCACAAGGAAGCTTGCTCGGGCCTAAAGTTTTTAATTTGTATAAAAATGACCTCCCTGCCTCCCCCGGTATCGATTTATCACTTTATGCTTACGATACGGCCACCATCTCCCATAACAAACGTGTCTCTAGCCTGTTTTCCAACATCCAAAAGTATCTTAATCTGTACCATCATTGGCTTACCTGCTGGAGAATCAAGGTGAATACCTCCAGATGTGCTGCCGGTCTCTTCACCAAGAAGAAACCCACTATCCTCTACACCAATAAATTTACACTTAACGATCAACCCATACCCTGGGAAAAATCTTATAAGTACCTAGGTGTTATCCTAGATTCCAAATTAAATTGGATCCTTCACATCAACCAAACTGTTCACAAGGTGAAGGCTGCAATTGGCTCCCTCACTCCCCTTCTTAATCGTCGAAGTAGTCTGTCTATGAAAATGAAATTGTTATTATATAAGAACAATGTGGTCCCCGTTTTGACGTACGGTTCTGTCGTCTGGGGAACCACTTCTATTCACCAACTACGGAGACTTCAAGTGATTCAAAATCATGTCCTCAAAAGTTAAATTCTCAAAGCTCCTCTTTGCGTTGATAACGAACGCATTCACTAAGATCTTCGCATTAGACCCGTTCTGCCTGCCATTAAAAGGCTAGCATATAAATTCTATAAGGGGTTTTTGGCCGTTCCTAATCCTATCCTTCATAGCCTGCCAGCTTATGTCTCCAGCGTCGCTAGCTCAGCTAAACGACCACGTGCACTCTTACATCGCCCAGACATCTCCCTCCCTGTGTCTAAAAAGCGTCGGCAGGCTACGAATACATGTGATTAGCTCTTTCTAAATTCTCTGCAGGCCACGCCCTTTTGACATTCTTAAACTTTATTTTATCTCTTTTTGTTAAGTCCCGTTCTCTTTTCGTTATTCTCCCTTATGCTTTTTTTTTTAAATTTTAATTCACTCAATTCCTTTAACTTTTTGTTTGAGAGCGTTTTTCTCGTATCTCTAATTCCTTTCGATCCTAACTTTGGATAATCACTTTTATTTCTTCTTTTGGCCGATAGATGGTGCCAGTTACCATATTTCACCCTTTTCCCAATTCAAGTCTTTAAAACGGATTTTAATTATTTCTTCCGTTTCTTATAACTTTCGGTCATCGTTAAGGTTCTCGTTTTAGTCTCGATACGGTTTGGTCTTAGATTTAAGGCAACGGATCTTTTTTAACGACGGCCTACGCTAAGGCAGATCATCTGACCCAGGCAGCTGCCGTACGTATTTTCCAAATTCAGCCACTATGTGGTAATTTTAACTTAGTAACTACAACTCACGATAAATCTAACTCTACATCCGTTCGAGGATGAAGGTAAAGCATTCTTGCTGCACCAGGTTCCTCGTAAAACCCCAGTACCTTGACCTTGACCTTGAGTGCGAGCAGTGGGCGATAAGGCGCGATCAGAGAGACAGCCAGTCTGCTCGCCGTTTGCAGAGAAGCTGCTAGACCAGGGGTGTCAAACTCAAAGGCTAACTTGGGCCAAACAAACAAGGTTTAACTATAGGTGGGCCGCAAAAAAAAAACAATATTAATAGAAAAGTAAGTTTTTTACAGTATATTACCTAATTACAGTATATTCAACATAAATATACACATTTTGTTTAATAATAGCAAAAAATGAGTATAATTAAAAAAACATTTAGCGAATTCTTCCTATCTAATTATAATTCTGCGTCGGTTATTTTATTATATATTATTGTGTGCCATTATATTGGCCGGGCTGCAAAAATGTTCGTAACGGGCCGCGAGTTTGACACCCCTGTGCTAGACGATATGTACATTTTACTAAGGACCCGAGAATGACGACGTTACAAACGGTGGAAGTGAAGCCGGTTCGGTAAAGATGTCGCGAGCTATTTCGCTTTCTACTTAAAGTATATTTTACCTTTTATAATAAGATACTTTTATTGTCGCTAATATTTCTCGAGGCAAGGCTGTGATATCCTATAAGAAACAGCGCGTACTACGAGGGAATAATTTTTAGTATTACTCGTAATGCAACTTAAAGATGAAGTTTTCTGTAATTGTTTTTAAAGTGTCAAAGATTGACGCTGAATAAACCTTAGATGTTTTTAAAGAAGCAGTAGATTTTTTATTTATTCCTCAAGAACTTTTATTTATATCTACAACCTTTTAACATGGCACAGCATTTCTGAAGGCAGGCATTTCACACTTTTACTGTAGCATTTTTAAGAAGAGCTTTTAAGCACTATCAAGTCAAACCACGCTCTACTGCTAATCCGACAAGGTCATGGGCGTTGTCCGTAACCTCCGTCGAACAAAAGTTTTCAATATCATAACCATAACAACACGGTTATGGGCCCAGAGTAAATGACCCCTGTAAGTTTTATACGTTAGAGGGCCATTTGTCATATAGTGAAAGTGACTTTTTGTCTTATCGAATATACTTTGCCAAAGAAATTATAAATTGCTATCAAGATATACATATATAGGAAGTACGCAATAACTTTTAGAGTAAGGTGATTGAGGGCGCTACTCAAGAAGAAATGGATACAACCAACATAGTAATTGCTCCTCTAAACGAGGATAATTATGCAACAGGGGTTACTGATATGAAGGTCCTACTTCTTAATAAGGAATGTTGGAGTGTTACCTGTAAAGAAGAAACCGAACCAACTGGAGAAGTTACAGAAAAAGAAAGAAAAAATGTCAAGAGTAAGCAGGTGAAAGCCTTCACCTACATCTACTTATCTGTAAGTCCAGAGCTAAGGCAAATCATTGAAGATACTACTGATTCAGTTGAAGCTTGGAGACGTCTAGAGCAACACCATCGACCAGATTCTCGAGCACGGATAATACAATTTAATGATCAATTTTTTTCGTGCCGACCGACTCGGGGAGAAAGCATCGATATGTATGCAGCACGTTTAAGAAGAATTATTCAAGAACTTTCTGATGCTAGTGAACACGTGTCAGAGCTCCACAAGTCTTTTCAACTCATCAGACACCTACCAAGGAAGTATGACGGAATTATTCAACAAATTTATCGCTGACCCAAGACAGACTTTATTTTCAGTAAAATTGTCACAGAATTGAGATCTGAGGAATCCCGTACCAAGTTAAGGGAAGTAGACGAGGGGGTGATGATTTCTACGTCATCATCACTCGCGGCGAAGCCAAGATCCGGACGAGGTCACCAATCGACGAAGAAGCAGACTAATATTAAACCGAGGAGCGAGACGCCGAGACGTCAAAAGACCTTCAGATGTCATCAAGTTGGACACTATACGAGAAACTGTAAAAGTAGGCCGCTTAATTCCCCGAGAAAAACTAACGCCAAAGGTAAGCAAAAGAACTTCCTAGAAACTAATCTGCTAACAGAATTAGCTCACATTCGATTTAACCCTGACCGATTTTGTTTTAAAGGGAATAATCAATATCGTGGCATTGTTAAGATGGATGATAGTGAAGAAATAAATTTTACGGAATCGTGACTAGAACATGAGGTAAAAATCCCCAAAAGTTTTAAGGAAGCCTGTAATTCACCCCAGAGAGGGGAATGGCTAAAAGCCATGAAAGAAGAACTTAGGGTTATGCAGGAAAGGAATGTATGGAAATTAGTTCAAAAACGACCAGATGAAAAGGTAATAGGAAACCGATGGGTATATATACTTTAAAAGTCAATGAATTAGGTAAAATTGAACGCTACAAAGCACGTTTGGTAGCACATGGATTTAGGCAAATCCAAGGAATTTCATTTGAGGAAGTATTTAGCCCAGTCGTAAACTTTTCAATCATAAGAAATTTTTTTTTTCAATTTTCATATGTCATTACCATTGGGAACATGTACAGTGTGATATTCGTTGTGCTTACTTATACGCTCCCCTAAAACAGTGTATTCTAATGAAATAAACCCAAGGATTTGAGGAAAATCCTGACTTAGTTTGTCATCTTAAGAAAGCTGTTTACGGTCTTAGACAAAGTAGGAAGAAGTGCAGTTGCGGATTTACCAGCAGGCTGAGTAGGCTGGAGTCTAGGGCGGCAAATTTTAAGGGGCGGCAAATTTAGTTCATAAATTTTTTATTTCGATTTACAAATTAAAAAAAAATTATTATACACACACAAAATACGAATTTCGAAAATTGGAGAGAAATTAAAATATTTAACAAAAATCGAAATATAGTCCTATATACAGTGCTAAATAATACTTTAAAAGTGGTTCATGATTGAGATATTTTTTGCTTAAAATAATGTTTTTTGATAATTCTTTGCTGTAAAAATAATCAAGGATCTAACACGGTACCATAGTTCTCAATGATACTAACCATACGGGAAAAGTTGATGTAACGAGGATGATGGAGCACAAATCATAAAGTTGGAATTTTATTGATAGAAAATTGATATGATTGTGGACTAAGATATCAAAATTTAGAGGCGGCAAAAATTGAATAGCCTACGGGCGGCAAATCTGTAAATCCGCCACTGAAGGAGTGGTATTTTAAAATGCACGAAGTTCTAAGAAAAGGATTTAAGAAATTACAGTGGTGTAATTGTGCATACACCTATGAGAGAAATGTAGCATTAGTTCTTTACGTCGACGACTTAGTAATATTTGGAAGCAATTCCGAATGGATAGGGAAAGTCATTAAAATGTTAAAATCTGAATTTGACATCAAAGTTTTGGGAAAAACGCGTAAGCTATTAGGTGTAGAATTTGTAGAGAATGAATTTAAAATTTTTATACATCAACACAGTTTTATCCTTAAATTGTGCAGCGTGTATAAAAAATACTTATTCCCCATCTCTTCACTACCGATAGCTAAAGGAACTGTATTTTTGAAAACGCAGTGTCCCGAAAATGAAATTGAAATTCAGGAAATGACCCGATATCCCTATCGCAATCTTATCGGAATCTTAGCTTACTTAGCTAACAAGACTAGACCGGACATAATGTCTGCAGTAAACATTTTCTCACAGTATCAAGAAAATCCTGGCCTGACACACTAGGAAGGTGTGGCAGAAGAGATTACGCCATACGCAATGAGAATTCTGCTTGCGTATACGCATATGTGAGTCAGCTATGCTGTTATAAGAGCTGTACAGCTACTTGGCCGTGCAGTGTGTGTGTTCGGCCCTCGCCTGTAAGGTATAAATAAAGTCTGCTGTTGTGTTTGACTATCGATTTATTTCTTTCCCGAACCGACTGATATTAATTAAGTAACATTTTGACATCCCTGACGGGATACGCGTATTATTCCGATAGTCAAATATTATTAAGTTAAACTAAAATACGTTTTATTAAGAAATGGAAAATACGCCAAAAACTGCAAAACCGAACATGAATTTAAATAACGCCAGACAGCAACGAAAGTCAAGTAGAGTATAATTTACAAGAACTGTAAACAAGTTACAAGAATTGACTGTTGAAGAAGAACCTGACTTAGATAATATGGAGATGCTGTTGGATCAATTATTGGAAAAACAAAAAATTGTAAGTGCTGAAGAGAAGTTTTTAGAACTATTGCAATTAAAAGGCTGCACGCAAGATGAATACGATAAGGAGTACGAAGCAGCCATGGATTATTACGAAAAAGTATCTGAGTTCAAAGTGAAGCGCAACAGAATTAAAGCAAACCTAAATATGTGCGTCGAATAAAAAGACAAATTGACGAATTGTTAAATGCAGGTTTTATTAAGCCCTCACATTCTCCATTTAGTGCCCCAGTAACTTTGGCAAATAAGAAAGGTGAAGGAAAAACCAGGTTATGTATAGACTATAGAAAATTAAATGTAATTACAAAAACTGATTCAGAACCCATACCACGAATTGATGACTTATTAGATCAACAAGCTCATGCAGATTATTTCTCAACATTAGACTGAACTTCAGGCTATTGGCATATTGAAATACACGATCGTGACACTGAAAAATTGGCATTCACAACTAATTTTGGACTTTATGAGTGGAAAAGATTACCGTTTGGATAGAAAAATGCATTAAGTGTCTTCCAGAGAGCAATAAGATAAATTCTAAACAAATACCAAATCAACTATGCCTTGAACTATTTTGATGACCTAATAATCTCTTCAAAAACTTTTGATGAACACAAAACATTTAGAGGAAATTTTTAAAATTTGTCAAAAAGAAAATATCAAATTAAACAAATCAAAATGCCAGTTTGCTAAGGGCCTGTTCACATAGGAGTCCATTGTGTAGCGTTAATGCGAAGATAACGTTCATACGAAAATAAACCAATCATAGGCGTTAAAAATTTAACTTTTTAACGCCTATGATTGGTTTATTTTCGTCTCAACGTCATCTTTCCCTTAATGCAACGCAACGGACTCCTATGTGAACAGGCCCTAAGAAAGAGATAAAATTTTTAAGATATGAAATTTCACAAGGAAAATATTCACCCCATAATGTAAACATTGAAACAATAAAAAAATTACTACCACCCAAAAATGTTAAGGAATTGCAAAGATTTTTAGGCACAATCAATGTTTATCAAAAATTTATACAAGACTATGCTAAATTAAGACTTCCACTAAACAAATTGCTAAAAAAGGATGTAAAATGGGATTGGTCCCAAGAATGTCAAAATTCATATCAGAGACTAAAAGACGAATTAATTTCTAAACCAATTTTAACTTTATTTAACTCGAATTATCCTTGCCACCTTTTTGTCGATGCGAGTCAAGAAGCAGTTGCTGCTGTTTTAAAACAAAAACACCCTGATGGTCAACTACACCCAATCGCTTTTCATTCCAGACAATTAAAGAAACACGAAAGAAACTATGCCATTACAGAACTTGAATGTTTAGCAATAATTGACGCTATTGATAGATACCATTGTCACTTGCATGGGAGGAAATTCACAATTCATTCAGATCATTTAGCCTTGCAATGGCTCAAAAATGTTAAAACTTTAACCGGAAGACTGTTTAGATGGTTTTTAAAACTCTCCATGTATGATTATGAGATGAAACACATAAAAGGTAAATACAATTATGAAGCTGATATGCTATCAAGAAATCCTATAAGCCACTTTGTATCCCAGTATTGTTATTTTTTAAGCACAGATGAAATTATTCAAGGACAATTAAATGATAATGTAAACAATGTAAAATACAAGAAATATAATGGAGTTTTAACAGTGAAAAAGAAACATCTAGTCAAAATTGTAGTTCCGCTATCATTAAGACTAAAATTAATAACCTCAGCACATGAAAAATTTGGACACCCAGGTGTGAAAAAAATGTTACAGTTAATTCCCCCTATTTACTATTGGCAAGATATAATACTAGATATTTCAAATTTTGTTCGTTGTTGTGAAACATGTCAGAAAAACAAAAAGTCGACTCAGAGAAAATTTGGACTGATGGAGCAGTTACCAGTTGCCCATGAACCATTTGACCTAATTTCAGTTGATACAATTGGAGGTTTTAGCTATTATAACTCGACAAAAAAAATCTTCATCTGGTGATTGATCATGCGACAAGATATATTTAGACTTTCCCTTCTAAGAGTGTGACAAGTGAGACATATACAAACTGTTTAAAACAAATTTTCAAGATTAAAGTTCCTAAACAAATATTAAGTGACAGAAATGCTGCATTTACTTCCTCAAGGTTTAAAAAATTCTTAAAACATCACAATGCAAAACAATTATTAACGACAGTCCATAGGCCACAGTATAACGGAAAAAATGAAAGATGTAATCAAACTATAGTGGCAAAATTAATATGTAAAGTAAATACTTCTTCGAAAAAAATTCCATGGAGCAAAATTTTAGAACAAGTAACTTCTGAATATAATAACCAACCCCACAGTGTAACTGCATTCCCCCCCCCCCAATTACCTTATATTTGGAAATTTACCATATGACTCACCATTGCCTAAAACAACTTCATTAAATTATCCTCTAGTTGAAAAAGCAAGAAAGATTGCAGTACAAAGAACCATTCAGCACCATAAAATTAATAAACAGAGATATGATAAACATTTTGTAAAGTCAAACTTCAAAATTGGTGACTTAGTAAGGTATGAAGAATTTAAATATCCAAATTCAAGAAAACTAGACCCACCTTATTCAGATCCTTATAAAATCTTAAGTCAACTTTCTAATGTTAATTTTGAAATTGATAGACCCAACCAATACACTGGGAAAAAGAGTGAAATTGTGCATTCAACGAGATTAAGGCATTTTCATCCACATATTGAGTTTAAATTGAAATAATTTTGTTTCATGCACAATTTTCTTGGGGAAGGGGGGGGGGGAATAAGAAAAAGTTTTAGTACGAATTACAAGTAAAAAAAATTGAAGTTATAAAATTATGTATGTTAATCTATACTTATATATAAAGAGAGAGCGATTTTGTACGTGGAGGGTAATCTCCAGAACCACTGCACCTATTTGAAAAATTCTTTCACTGTTTGAAAGGTACATTATTCCAGATGGACATAGGCTATATATTATGTATATCTGATCAGTAGAAATAAAGTTAGGGGCTTAATCCTAACAATCTCCATTGTTACCACTACTGTCCTCTACCGCTTTTTGTGCCGAAGTCTTCAACGATTCTTAGCGTGGTGCTATCCCGGTTGGCTTCTGTTCTGACGTTAGCGGTTCAAAACTAGCCGTTCTCTGGCACGCTTTTTTATTTTAAAAAATTAACTTTAATTATTAAGTAACGTAATACTAATTTGAATATTATTTTAAGAATATTATTTTTAAAAAAATTGAATATTTAAAAAAAAACATTCTTTACTTAAAATCCTTTTTTTTATTTTTTTATTTTTATTTCAACTCTTAACCTCTTTCTATTATCTATCTATACTTATATATAAAGAGAGAGCGATTTTGTACGTGGAGGGTAATCTCCAGAACCACTGCACCTATTTGAAAAATTCTTTTACTGTTTGAAAGGTACATTATTCCAGATGGACATAGGCTATATATTATGTATATCTAATCACTAGAAATAAAGTTAGGGGCTTAATCCTAACAATCTCCACTGTTACCGCTACTGTCCTCTACCACCTTTTGTGCCGAAGTCTTCAACGATCCTTAGCGTGGTGCTATCGCGGTGGGCTTCTGTTCTGACGTTAGCGGTTCAAAACTAGCCGTTCTCCGGCACCCTTTTTTCTTTTAAAAATTAACTTTAATTATTAACTAACGTAATATTAATTTGAATATTATTTTAAGAATATTATTTTTAAAAAATTGAATATTTAAAAAAACTTTCTTTACTTAAAATCCTTTTTTTATTTTTGTATTTTTATTTCAACTCTTAACCTCTTTCTATTATCTATACTTATAAAAAAAACATTCTTTACTTAAAATCCTTTTTTTATTTTTGTATTTTTATTTCATCTCTTAACCTCTTTCTATTAATTTGAATACTATTTTAGGTGCTTAAAATAATTAAAAAAAACATTCTTTTCTTAAAATCCTTTTTTTATTTTTGAATAAAACTACGGTCTCACGCACACCTCTTTCTTTTAAAAAATTACTTTTTCTATTAATTTGAATTCTATTTTAGGTGCTTAAAATAATTAAAAAAACATTCTTTACTTTAAATCCTTTTTTTATTTTTGTGTTTTTATTTCATCTCTTATTCTAATTTTGGGATACCAATGTGTATCTATACTTCTATAATCTATATCTATATCTATATTAATATATAAAGAGAGATCGGATTTTGTATGTGGAGGGTAATCTCCGGAACCACTGCACCTATTTAATAAATTCTTTTACTATTTGAAAGTTACATTATTCCAGATGGACGTAGGCTATATATTATGTATATCTGATCAGTAGAAAGAAAGTTTGTGCCTAAATGTTGAGCTGATGCTTCACCTTTACAACTTTTCCTTTGTCACATTTTTAACATTTGAATTTTCTTTGTCAACCATAATCAAGTAACCATAGCAACACATTAAACTACATTTTTATTTATTATCAGTAAAACATTTAATATGGTAAAGATTCAAGTGAAGGAGGTATTGAAAAATACAAAAAGAATTTTTGAAATTGACAACGTTTAAGGGTCCATTGAAGAAAATTACATTTGAAACTACGCTTTTTATGTTACATTTGAGGTAAAAATATTTACAATTTGTTGGCTATCATCTGGAAATTTATTGGTATAATACTTCAGAACTTTATTTATAAACTTTATCTTTTTGAATTTATGTACAATTTTATGCACAATTTGCGTAAATCGAACTTGAATTATTGAACTTTATTCAAAAACCAGTGTGTTTCATTGAAACTGTGAAATTTATTGATTATTTCTAATAGGTCTATGTTTGTTCCTTTATAAGTGAAAACGTATTGCTTCAATTAAGCTGAAATTTTGTATAGATATAGTTGATAGTTCAGATTAAAACATTGGCATATTATTTTTTGAAAATCGGGCCCCGGAGTTTTTTAATTAATGTTTTAATGATTTTGCCCCTAAAAGTTGCTCATTTCGACAGATTCCGCTTTCTTGACAATGGAGCCGAATCGTACCAAAATCGGCACATGATTCAGTGTCTGACGTAGCCGAATTTTTGAATTTTTAATTTAAAAGAAGTTATTAAATTTTTGTGCCATTTTTTGTGTTTTTTTTGTGTGTGGACTCTGTAGCGGATAGGCTATGGGGCCAAATCGTATCAAAATCGGCATGCGGGTGGCCCCGGACACAATTCAGTGCCTGACGTTACAATTTCCAATAAAAATTTCTTTTGCCATCACCATGAATAAATCCCAAGGTCAAACATACAAATATATTGGACTTGACTTACGGGAAGATTGGCTTACTCATGGACAATTACATGTTGGTCTCTCTAGGTCAGGAAATGCAGAGAATCAATTTGTTTTAAAACCTCAGAAAACGAAAAATGTGGTATACCATGAAGTTTTAAAACAAATTATACCTTCCTAATATCTACTTAAGATCGGTAATTGTTCAACCCGCACAAAGTCGGGACGGGCCGCTAGTGAGTAAATAAAATGTTAAAATTGGAATTGGTGATATTGTGGAATTAAACTATAATATGATTTGTATTGAATTTATTGGTTTTAACAATTGTGTTTTTTTAATTGAAATCTAGTAACGAATGAAAGAACTTTATCTTAACTTAATTTTTGGATTATTTTGAAATGTGTTGTTACCATTTTTAAAATGTTTTGGTTTGTTTAATGTGCTGAAGTGTTTTTGCATTTCCCAAATATGACCATACTTCATAACTCAGAGATCCATTTCTTAATTGATTTTATATGTTGGGTGCCTAACACCCTTTTGACTCCACTTAGGTGGTTAAACTTTGTGTGCTGTCTTAAATTAAAAAAAATATTTCAAAAAACAAAACAAAACTATCTTGATTAAACTTTCTACTAGAAAACTTTTGTATGTGATTTTCTGGATCTTCTGAGCCAACAACCGAATGTGACAACCCTACTTCTTTCAACTTTCAGTAAATTTTCTCCTTCTTGAATGCTCTGTCCTATCACCCACCTCTAATCCACGGTTTGGAAGTCATCCCAACCTCATTGTACTTCACATGTTCAGTCACAATGTGCTGAAAAATAATACTTAAGCTAAATGACTAAAGACAGGCCATGGGTTGACCGCTCCTTTGTCCTCCCAATTCCTATTTAATACTTCCTCAGGCATGACAGGCGCCCACATTTCCCGTTTCTCCATCTTCGTTCTTGACAAGGTGTTGTTTTGGCAGTCATGTCCTGTGGGAGAATAACGGTTGGTCCACTGTACGGCCATATACACTTTTACGCAAACAACTACACACACCCCTCACTCCTTAGTAGTAAAGTTAATTGAGAATTTGAACCTAGGGCAGTGTGGGGTACACACACTCCAACACACGAACACTCCCCAAGATTTTGTTTTTCAAATCAATTGTTGTGGTTAAGACTGTGGGAAATCATTTACACCTACTCTCCTCTGACCGAACTTGGCAAATTGTATACAGTAAATGAATGGTACAAGTACTAAAATTGTTTTGTATTGACAAAATGAGTCTTATCATTGTGAATAATTACGTTAATGAAGTGTAAATTATAAAATGTTTTGATAAATTTGAATTGTTTATTATATTGTGGAAAATATCTTGTATTTGAATTGATGTAAAATTTATAATGTTGTTCAGTGATCAGAAATGCACGAAAATCCCATGGGTAAAATGATAAAATGTCTATGTTCTTTTTCAATTATTAATATGTTGTGTCTCTGAGTTTTACAGGGTCAAGCATGTCCAGGAGGCCCCCAAACACGTCGGTCGACCGCACTATTTTTTTTCATAACTCAAATTGTTTTTCATTTACGTCTATTTTCATATTCCACCATAATTTTGTGTAAAAAAATTAAAATATTTGTAAATAATTAAACTGGAACTGTTGTGAATTAGAAAGTGAGTGGACAGCTTTGTAGGACTGTCATACCATTAACCACTCAGGAGCAGAGTAAGCATCTTGTAAAGTAGACTTATGTTATAGATTCTGGTAACAGTCCATGTGATAGATGGCAAATATGGTTATAGAGATGTAATATAGTAAATTCCAGGTAAAAGGGATATTTTTGTATTTTTAAAGTGATATATTTTTAGGTAGTGTTTTAATGTCTTCTATTAATTTGTTTCTATTAATAAGTGATATAATACATTGTGTTGTACCTATTCAAGACTATTTTTGATGTAACCTGTGGAAATAATTGTAAACTGTGTATTTTAAAAACCACTGCTCCAAGTCTTACAGAACAGAAAGAGATAATCCAGGGGTTGTTAGGGGAACATTTGATTTTAAATAATGGGGATTTCACTGAGATTTTTGTTGATTAGTGACTGCAGCCCTAATCAGCATTTTTACAGTTGGCTAATTTGATTGTTTTGCTCTTCTGAAGCCTTGCCACATGGAATTAGCTACTCCTTGTGTGCACGCCTTCAGGGAGACAGGAGGGGGAAGTTGTCAGAAATTAATTGGAAAAAGAATAATTAAGTTAAATTTAAACGGGGCTTAGAGATTAATCATTTTCGTGGCGCGAAAAAGCCAAGTTTTCATATTTCAAGACCCGCTACGGGCGAAATCAGGGGAATACCCGTTTTCAGTAATTGACCATCGATTCGCGGTGAAATGAAGCTCCATGCAGAGAGATTATTTTTAGACACTATACAGGTTTGGCGGGAAGAAATTTCTAGAAAATTCAAAATTGGGCTCTGCGCATGTGCCAGAAGAGTGGACGCGCGGTTTTGACCTCGAAATCGGGAGAGCGCGGGATAGAATTCAATGCCGACGTACGTGTGTTATGCTAATTGCTCTGTTAGGTTTTAGCCATAATGATGTGTGTGTAGTTAATTAATTTGTGTAAATGCCAAGTATAATTGTTAATGCCAAGGAATGTAAATTAATTATTGTAAGCTGGTGGCGTAGGGAAAAGGAAATATGGTTGGCTGGTTTAAAGAGTAAAATGTAAAAGTGTAAAAAGTAATTATATTCTCTCTGACTCTTTTTTTTCTGGCCCTGGTAAAAATATCTGTCTTTAGAAAAGCTTCCTTATCTGTTCCCGTGCCGTAACCTGATACCTCCTGGCCTTGCAGTTTTCGAGGGGCGCGACGGACGGGGCCAGCGATGTTTTTCGCAGGCAAAAGGAATTTTTGCGGCGCCTTTACTGATTTCACCGGCGCGCATGAATACAGTGCGTCAGCGGCGCAAGTGGTAGCCCCAATTATGTTTGAAATTAAAGCGTGCTGAAGTAACGAAATTGATGCAAGAAAAAATTAATACACGAACCAACAGTGTGATATGAAGTGATTTCGGTGCGTCTGAGGTGGTTTGGCGTTTTGAAACAACGGCGCCAGGTAGCACTATTTAACCCGAGCCAGGGGCTCCCGGGCCGCGGGTTTTTTGAGGAGAGAAGGCACGGCGGTTCGTCGTTTCGATTCTGAAGGAAAAAAGTTATTCTGTTTTTCGGCGCTCATCACAGGGGGTTGACCCTGTCTTCTACCTACCCGACGCCTATCTCCGCTCCGTTGGAACTCTTGAAACTTTTTGAAGGAAGAGATGGCCAACTTCAACATGGGAACAGTCCTCATTTTATATCCCCTCTTTCTATTCCAGGGGCTTTACTATCTTGCCTTTGCTTTCCTGTTTCATATTTTTTTAGTTTAACCTGCAGCGCTGTGGTAAGTTTTTTTTTAAGATTTTTTTATTCGTGGAGCTCCTTCTAAGAGTGTAATTTAAGCGCCAGCCAGCCTATTTGTAACTGTGTGATACTAAGGTACATATTTATATATTTATATTTTTATGTGGGTAAAGTTACTCACTGCTAATTTGTTTTGGAATTAGGTTCATACGGAACGTGTTTAAATTGGCAACTATCGAAAATGTGAAATACAATGAGAGACCTAAGAGGCAATGTAAATTTGGATAGTATACTGCATATAAGATAATTTAATAAATAGTTCTTGCCTCCATTTTTATTGTTGACTCAGTTTTGCGTTATGTTTCTTGACATTTATCACCATTTTGTTTTGTTTTTTTGGGTTGCAATGAAAATAATCTTATCCACTTTACGGGCTTCTAAACAACATACTCACAACACGTGTGTTCGTCGCGTCTCTAAGTATAAAATGGCGAGAGCTGAACGCGCTGATTTGGAGCTTTGGTTAGCATGAAAAGGAAATAAAACGAATTGATTCGAATTATGGATTGATGTTATTCTATTCCTTCCACTCGCCACCAGTGCTAAATGATAATAACTGCATAAAAGGTATTATAACAGGCAAACCACACCCCTGTCATATATATATATATATATATATATATATATATATATATATATATATATATATATATATATATATATATATATATATTAATTACTAGCATTATTGCCTGGCGTTGCCCGGGTAGATATATAGACATAAAATTTTTCATGCATTCCATCAAAAAATACTGGGCTGCACACCCCGCTCTTCATGTTCATCTGGCCAGACAGAATTCGCTTAGCGCGTTTCTACTGAAATAATATACCCAGTATTTTTTTGAATGAAAGCATGAACAATTTTATATCTATATATCTACCCGGGCAATCATTCTTTAAAAATAATTTCATTAATTTTCTTATGCCTTAATGTAACTAATGGACTAATAGTTCGGTATGAAAGTTATGTGTCGTTATGTTTCTCTGTTTAAAGAGCTTTTCCTCCCACTGCTTAAAAAACCCCAAAACTCTAAAAGATTTCTCTTATATGATTTCACGGAATAAGTAATTCAAATACTTATCGTATGTTAACTCTGTTTCGCGAACTTAGGGGAAAAAACCTGTAGAACTCTTAAACTTCTTCCCATTTTATGATCCTTAAACAATTAATATGTTTTGATCAACAGAAGGCTTCCATAAATTGGCCATGGTACAAATTTAATTTTTCTTTTATTTTTCTTCCTTTTTCCCCAAATTTTATTAAGTTCTATTAGTTTGAACGCCATTGTCTAAAATTGTCTAAAGCAGCGGTTCTCAACCTTTTTAAACTCACGACTCCACTAAACGTAAGAAAAATAAAATAAGCACTTCACCTTCCCTCCCGTCCCCCCTAGACAAACTCTCAAACCACCCCAGATCACCCCCTCAGAACAAACCTCTTTTCCCCCGCGTATCGAATTTGACTGGTTGTGGTGAAGGGGCTGTATCCACATTTAAGAGGTGCGCTTAGGGGCACAAAAATCATTAAAAAATTAATTTTTAAAAAACTAATTGAGCCCCAAATTTCGTTTTTCCTGATTTAAGTTTCTCGGACCCTAAACATTAACTGTGCCGAATTTGGTCCCGGTGGGTGAAACAGTTTATGATTGTATAGCACAGAGTTCCGAAACCTTTTATCTCCCACGGCACAACAACGTTTTTTCGATAATTCCGCGGCACACCACAAGTCACAGCTTGCAAATACATAAATTACTATAATATGTATATGTTTTATTAGATAAAAAACACAATAAAATAGCTCTATGTATCTAGATAATTACAATTATCTAAGTTTTTTACAAATCCTTTTGAACTGTGCACCAACAGAAGAACAAAAATATAAAGTTATAGATTACAAGTAAAAAAAAAAATTCTCTTTAAATTTTAATATTAAAAATGTTTTTTTTATCTCTACTAATTAATCAAAGTTAATTTAAACAAAACAACTAATTTATTTATGATATATTTTAGCTTGTTTTGATGAACATATGCGTTTTATATTTGGCTCTATATTAGAAAGTGCTACCCGAATTTCATGGTCAAGGACCTTTAAACACGATCATTTGTCATTTTTAATTAGAACCAGTGTTGAAAATCTTTGTTCGCATAAGTATGTCGTAGAAAAGGGAGCAAAATTGCAATGGCCTTGTCAGAAATTTTAGGATATTCTTTCTTAACTGAAATCCAAAAATCAGCCAATGTCATTTCACTGAAGATGAGTTTCAGCGTCCCGTCGTTCCTCAGTTCTATAGATTCTTCTCGGATTTGAAGGGAGAGTGCTTCTATTGAATTTTTGGCATCAGCTAGGAAAGGATTTCTTATCCAATTGTATTGCTTCATATTAATTGTGAAAAAATATTGATTAAATTTCTCTAGCAGTAAACTTAAATGTTGTTGAGTCAGATCCAGAATTAATTCTTTGTTTTAATCATGGACTTGCAAGTCCTTTGGAACATTTCTAGAGATCCTTTAGTAACTCTCTTCGTCAAAGTTCGAGCTTGTTTTTAAAGCTCATTAACTTGTCGGAACACGTCAGATAATTTTCGCTTCGACCTTGCATATTTTTTACAGTTCATTCAGGTGATCAAAGATATCAGCCATATACGCAAGTTTGGCCATCCAGTGATTATCTTCAAAAAGTCGGTGTAGTTCGGTCATATCTTGTTTTAACAAAAACTCACGAACCTCGTTGCGAAGCTCAAACAATCTAGCCAAAACTTTGCCCGGGATAGCCAACGTACCTCAGTGTATAACGATAAGGATTCATAATCCGACCCCATTTCTTCACAGATTAGTTTAAAATCTTGATTTGATGTTTATTATAGTCATGCATTGATTCATCAATTGCAATAGCTCCGTAGCCAATTTTTTATCATCAATGCTTCGCGATGTATGCAAGTGTGTAATTTCTATATTAGGATTTTGGCGTTTTACGCAAGAAATAAAACCGTTTTATTGCCCATCAATGCCGCAGCACAATCCGTGCAAATACTGGTACAATTACTCCATGAAATATCATGGGTTTAGAAAACATCATCGGTTACTTGGAAAATTTCCTTGGCGGTAGTGCGCTCTTGAAACTCGTTGCAAAATAAATGGTGTTCTTTTATGGTGTCCTCATCAACGAAGCGTACAATGGCTATTAGTTGTGCTCGGTTTTTAATATTTGTTGACTTACCATCTGAAGTGCAAACTTCTGAGCCGCTTTCAGTTTTCCAATTAGTATTCCTAAATTATCGTTCGAAATCGTTGATACGTTTTTTTAAACAGGATCAGCTGAGAACGGTACTATTTTCCTTTCATTGACTTCTCTAGGCCCAAGCATGGATTTAACAATTTCTGTGCATTTTGGTTTAACGAGAGTTTCACCAATAATGTAGTTTTTTCTGACGTGTAATTAATCTTGCAACATGGTAACTAGCTTCTAAGGAAACTGTGACTGATGATAACAGTGATAGCCTTTGTTTTCGCCTATGATCTAACAGCCTAAGACAAAATGATTTATCCTTCTTATCGCAGCTGCGATGGTTTGAATTTAGATGGCGCAGCTGATTACTAGGTACCATTGATTCGTTAGATAGCATTTCTCCACAAATGAAGGATTCTGGTTTGGGTGGTGTTTCTTTATCACAACACGAAAACCCATATCGAATGTAATCTTCGTTATACTTTTTTTCATAATGTTCTTTTTTTTTTTTTTTTTTTTTTTTTTTTTTTTGGCAGCACCGCACCACTTGTGCTAGGTTCATTATCATTTGTCACTGAATTCGAAATTTTCCTCGTAAATACTTATCCATATTTTCAAGGGTATATCGAGCCAAGTTGAGGTCCGTTTTATACCAAATTGACAAGCTTGTCGTTGTTCATTTAAAATGTCCATCTGGTTGTTTCGCTGCCTGCTGCTTTCTGTTTTTTTTTATTTATAAATAAGGCAGTCCTTGTGCACCCCAAAGTACAGCACAAGTCTTACAGAAGTAAGTAGAAACAACAAAGAAAAACAACAGAAAAAAACAAACTAATTTCAATCAAGGCTAATTAAAAACTGATTAAAAGCCAATTTGTGATCGACCAAAACATTAAACGGAGGAGGAAACCTAATGTTACAGGAATCCAATTCCACACAAAAATCCCTTCTCCCTTCATTAAGCTTGGAGCAGTCAAAAAGCAAGTGTTCGACATTTTGAACCTCACCCACGCTGCAGGATCACAGATCAGTGTCCGATAATTCAAATTTCTTGAGATAGCAATTGAAATTGCCGTGGCCAGTGAGAAATTTTGTTAAGTGAAAATCACTGAAGAAATGCTTGTTATTAAGTCTTCTCGAAATTATGGGGAAAAATAGTTTAGTTAAAGAGGCAGTTGATGAATTCTGGTACAGCTCATTCCATAAGAGAATGGTCTTTTTGTGATTCTCATTGCGAACGTGAGATTTGGGGATGCTCACAGGATCAATGGTGTTTAGCTTTGTAGCTTGCTTTGCAAGCCAATGGGCTCTTTCATTCCCTAAAATTCCCGAATGACCTCGGACATATGAAAAACAAACACTAATTCCTCTAGCTTTAAGCTCGTAAAGAGTGATTTGAAAATTCACTACAATTTTGTTGCAGGAGGAAATATTACTAAGCAAAAATAAGGATGAAAGAGAATCAGTACAAATAAAAAACCTGGATGACACAGTACAGTGGTTCGAGATCTATTTGAACGATTTACTGAGACACAGCAATTCTGCTTGGAACACACTACACTCATTTGGAATTCTGAACAAATAATGTTCCATTTCGGCGGCGTCTTGAAACACAACAAAGGCAAGTCCAACACGATGGTTGAGTTTGCTACCATCAGTGAAACACACTACAGGAAAATTACTAAGAACATAGCTGCTTTCTGTTGACGACTAAATTATTAAAGATGTTGTTGAACATCGTATTACCGTTATATACCAAAATTAAATATTAAAAAGTTAGAGGACTATTTAGAGAAATTTCTAACTAATGTAGTGGTTAAACTTTTTATTATCGATAAAATCACCGCGGCACAGTCAAGATCACTTCGCGGCACACTAGTGTGCCGCGGCACGGCGGTTGCGAAGCACAGCTATAGCGGACAAACAAACAGACAAGCTCTTATATATATACACTCATGGACAAAAAAATTAGCGCACCAAGAAATAATTGCGGGATCGTAACGAAACTTGCAATGAAGGTACATGTCGGGGAGATATGCAAATGATTAGAAATGCAGCGTGATTGCGCATTACGTATAGCCGGTAGAGGGCGTTGAACATCGTACTCTGTGGAGTATAAAACAGGTAACCAAAGCTTATTTGAGTGTGCTGAATCATTTACAAAGGAAGAGCTGAGATAGACATGCCATTACGCCGTGTTCGAAGACAATATAAGCAGTTGTCGCAGTGTGAGAGGGGGAGAATCGTCGGGATGATGGAAGCTGGGTGGTCAGCTAGGCGAGTAGCTCGTCAATTAGGCCGCTCTGATTGTGTTGTGAGGAGGTGTTGGGACCAGTGGACCCGAGAGATGTCATGTACACGAAGACCAGGCTCAGGACGCCCTCGACAGACCAGTCGTCGAGAAGACGGCCACATCGTAAGAAATGCACGCGTACAGCCAACTGCTTCATCGGCCGCCATCCAGGCACAGGTAGCACCTTCACTAGGGCCCTCTGTGTCTTCTCGAACCATACGAAGGCGCCTGGCTGAAGGACAGTTGGTATCGCGGCGCCCATTACGTGTGCTGCCCTTGACGCCCACCCATCGACGCCTCCGTTTGGAGTTTTGCCGCGCACGAGGAAACTGGACTGCAGCGGAATGGAACCAGGTCGTCTTTAGCGACGAATCCAGATTCAATCTCAGCAGTGATGACAATCGTGTTCGTGTGTGGAGAGCCCGTGGTGAACGCTTCAATCCTGCCTTTGCTGTACAGCGACACATCGCTCCCACAGCTGGTGTGATGGTATGGGGTGCCATTGCCTACAATACACGGTCACCCCTAGTTATTGTTCCGTGGCACCATGACAGCCCAGCGGTATGTTCATGAAATCCTGCAACCACATGTGTTGCCACTCATGCAACGGCTCCCAGGAGCCATTTTTCAACAAGACAATGCTCGGCCTCATACGGCAAGGGTGTCACAAGACTGTCTCAGCACTGTTACTACCCTTCCTTGGCCTGCCCGATACCCAGATTTGTCTCCAATCGAGCATATCTGGGATCATTTGGGACGACGAGTTGGGCATCCCACGAGTTGGAACGAACTAGAGGCAAGGTTACAGCAAATATGGAACGAAATGTCTCAAGACATCATACAGAACTTGTATGACTGATACAGGTTGCAGCAAATATGGAACGAAATGTCTCAAGACATCATACAGAACTTGTATGCAATGCCCGATCGTATCGCATCGTGCATTCGCGCTAGTGGGGGTACAACGGAGTATTAACTCCTCCGTTCTTTTGCCTTTTTCTCTGAAATAAATTTTCCCTTTTCTTTGATTTTCTTATCATTTACTTATATCAAAGTAGTCATTACGTATGTAAAATTTCGTTTCATTTTGACGACTCCTTCTTGGTGCGCTAATTTTTTTGTCCATGAGTGTATATATATATATATATATATATATATATATATATATATATATATATATACAGAGGCTGTTCGCACATTTTTTAGACGATTTTGGTAAGCGGTAATAAAAAATCGTTTGCTGCAAAAGAAATAATTGCAATTGTACTATGTTTTTAAAAGTCAAAATTATCATCTGCGGCTTGAAAGTTTAGTTTTAATTCAAAATGGCGTTTTTAACAAAGCAGTGGTTCGAAGGCTACATTTATGCTCTTTCCGAAGAGAAATATGCATACTCCGTTATCCCAAAACGATGTGAGAGTCATGGTTCTGTGATATCTAAAGCGTCGATAGGTAATATCGTCAACAAGAAAGGAAAAATACGCCAAATTGGAGCCTCAAGTGGGACAAACATTCCAAACAAGTATCCAAGGAAAAAACGGACATCTTCGACTATTGCAAAGGTACGTTGTTTAATGTTAAAAGGAAATCCCCCTAGTCAAAGGACAGTTGCAAAATCATTAAAATGCTCGGTGTCCACTGTAAACAAAATGATAAAAGTTGATTTAAATCTTAAGAAAGCGAAAAAACGCAATGTGCATCGTCTTCTTCCAAATCATATCACTGACGCCGGACACGCTGCAGAATTCTATATGAGAAACACTTATCCAAAGAAAAATGGAAAACAATTGTCACAATAGATGAATCATGGGTGTATTTAAATGATTGCAACAAAAAAAAAGAGCCATTTATTATCATAAAAGGGGATAAAAAAATTTAAGTACATGGTTCAAAGAATCGAAAGAAAGTTTTTCTAAGGGATTCATGATTGTTGCTGGTTTTTCTTATAATGGCAAGTTAAAAATAAAGAGAGTGGAAAAAAATGTCAAGATTAACTCCAAATACTATCAGGAACATATTTTATCGCCAATTTTTCTGAATGAAATATCATCGCTTTACCCACAGTGCCATCAATCTGTGAGACTCCATCAGGACAAAGCTAGCAGTCACACATCAAAATCCACTGTAAATTTCCTAAAAGAAATGGAACAAAAAAACTGGTATCAAGGCTGGTATCATACCCTTCACTGATATCCCTACTAAATCTCCCGATGTATCACCTATGGATTTTTGTGCTTTCGGACTTTTAAAATCTGCATTATCCAAACATCGTCCCAAAACCCTTACAGGACTCTGGAATGCTGTTCAGGAGGAATGGGATAGAATACCTCTTCTGACACTTCAAAAGGCATTATTATCCTGGAAATTGCGGTGTCGAAAGATAGTTCAGAATAAGGGATGTCAAATAGAACATTTAAAATACAAGAATTTTATGTAATTTAGTTTTGTGAATACAATATACATCGTCTAAAAAATGTGTGAACAGCTTCTGTAGATATATATATATATATATATATATATATATATATATATATATATATATATATATATATATATATATACTATATTAGGGTGTTTCATTTTGTAAGGCAAAAAATAAAATGTAAAATTTTTGCAGACTTTGCTTACGCCCCGAGTCTCAGTAACTTAAAAGATATATATGCTAAATTTCAAGAAGATTGGATAATATTTAGAGGTTGCACACTTTGATCAGTTTTGTAAAAGTAGTCAAAAAATACGATTTTTCAATGTTAATTACTTTTATTGGGAAAACTAGAAATCAACAACTTAATATAATATTATAACTAGACACTAAGATTAATAGGTAGTATGATCGCCAAAACATGTGTTATATTAATCAATTTTGAACGATGCAATCCCTTCTTTTGTTCTGTTGGTGACGACTTTTCTATGATGCTCGACTACCCTCAACAAAAATTGTTTTTGTTGTTCATCCCTAACCGATTTGTTAAACCTTTTTTTTATCATAGCAATTCCTCTTTCTGCGGTATCACTGACCACCTTAAGAGCCTTCACATGGCTTCTTAGAGAATCACTGCAGTATTCTGTCACGTCCTGGATTCCAAACGATTCAAAGAGCGTCTTTGTTTTATTAGTAACGAAATGGCTCAGGTCTTTCCCTTCAAAAATAGGGTTTTACCCTCTAATCGTTTATTTCCTTTTTTCTTTACATGTTTGGTTTCTAAATTTTTAGTCATATTTTTCTTATCAGACTGCGTAATACTTTCGTTCAAAAAACCAATCTTATGTTTGTTTCTGACTAACACCAAAGGTGTCTTTCAGCAACTGGGAGAGCACTTCTTTGACGTCTGCATCTGGGTAAGTGCTAAGAAGCTGTAGTATATCCAAATCATTCTTTTGAGCCCATCGACTTACAATTGCCTCGTGCCAAAAAGCGAACATATATGAGGCTGACAAAATGTGCAACCCGTTTCATACCTTTCATTTCTCGTTGAGGAATATTCAACTGTTTAGAGAAGAGTTCAATTTTAAGTGCATATATTGTCTTAGCCATCCATCTTGCTTGATGCAGAGCCCCTGGGATCCTGAAACTGAAGTCGTTTTTAGACCAACCTCCTAGGTATAGGAGTGAGAGTTGTAATAACTCTTTGTAGTCTTCTCTTGGATAACTTCCGTCTTTTAGGACATTTTGGATCTAGTTAACCATTTTCACTCTTATAGAAAGCCTTGAACGGGACTTTCTTCATCCAGCATTGTCATGTAACACTTCTTATTAAGTGAAGCCCACAGACTTTGGAACTTTCAAAAAATTTGGATGTCAGGACCACTTGATGGTATGCCACAACACTCCTCAAACACTCCTTTCAATATTAGTTAAAGGGTGTGATGACGGCAAGCCAACCACAGCAATGTTCGTCCGAATTCCCTTTCAATTCTGGTACACGCCCCTTCGATCAGTCCTGCATTAGATGCTGTAGTATCAAAAGATATACCGCTGATATTGTCACGTAGCCCAAGTCGGTTCACTTCCCGAATAATTATTCAGCCATCTGCTGATCAGTGTATTTCAGGGCAACAGGTACGCCAAGCAAATGTTCAAAATCTTTGCCAGTCACTAGAACTGCAACTCTCTTCCAATGTTTTGACACTCTCATGGTCAACTGAGGGCAACAGTTTACTATCCCAATGCAAAACCAAATGAAGAGGATTTTCAAAGAGTGACGCTTCGATTTTCTTTGCCATATTCTTCTATTGATCACCTGAGGTCGGTAAATGGTAGCTGGAGATACCGTTAGTAATAGTTGATAAAGTTCGGATGAAGTTGATTAATATAATACATGATTTGTCTATTATACTATCTATTAATCTTACTGTCTAGTTTTAATATTATTTTAAGTTTGTGATGTCTAGTTTTCTCAATAAAAGTAATGAACATTGAAAAATCGTATTTTTGCCTACTTTTACAAAACTGATCAAAGTGTGCAACCTCAAAATATTATCCAATTTTCTTGAAATTTGGCATATATATCTTTTACATCACTGAGACTCGGGGCGTAAGCAAAGTCATATGAAAATCACATCTTTGGAAAAATGAAACACCCTAATATATATATATATATATATATATATATATATATATATATATATATATATATATATATATATATATATATATATATATATATATTATATATATATATATATATATTATATATATATATATATATATTATATATATATATATATTATATATATATATTATATATTATATATATATATATATGCATATACAGTTATATATATATACTAGCTGTACCCGGCCACGCGTTGCTGTGGCTCAGTCTGGTTAAATGGAAAAGAAAGAAAAGAGAGAGCACGTTTCTAATATGTTTAATTTATAAATGCTGCAAAGCTGTTACACATTTAGCACTACCCAGGGGGCACGTGTAGCTTAAACTATGCTGCGGACGCGAGTAACGATACCCACCAACATATTTTATAGTTCAGTTTTTAGTACTTGCATGTTTTATGTAATATCTTGGTGAAAAAATTGTGCTCCCCTTCGCTCGCTGCATTGGAAATAAAAAAAATTAAAAAATGTTTAATTTTGCAATACTTGTGGGTATACAATATTTTTTGTTGTTCCATTGTCTGTGCAGATATATAGATTGTCTGGTTTTCCGACTCTAGAACACGCAACATAAAATTGTCCATGTGAGAAACAATCCGTGTCTAAATCTAACCCGCTCAATTGTAAAGATTAGCCCTGAGCTTTATTGATGGTGACTGCAAACGCCAATCGAATTGGGAATTGCAATCTCTTAAATTTAAATGGCATATCCGTTGGAATCATGGGAATTTGAGGAGTGAGGACATCTTCACCTTTGAATGGTTCTGTCAAGATCGTTCCTTCTACGACGTTGCTCAGTAATTTTTTTACTGCAAGCCGCGTGCCGTTGCAAAGCTTTGGTTGATTGATATTTCGCAACATTATAACTGCACCGTTCTTGGCGGCAAGAATAGCTCGTTCACTCATCCAATCATAATTCTTATAATTGGTTTGAATATTGGGAAATACTTTTTCAACCAATTCTTCTTTTGACGATACTAAATTGCAGAAGTTATGAGGCAATGAAATTCGTCCTGATGTCAGATCAACCGGCACCTTTCTGTTCCCCATTTCCATCAAATGATGTGAGAATAACTCAGCTGATCGATCGTTTTGCAGATGAACACGTATATTTGTAGATAATTTCAACGTCTTTACGTGTCGACATAAAGTAGAATATTTCAGGCAAGCATTTATTTCGTCCGCTGGTGTCGATCGAGGAATTATAGGTAACGTTTGCCTGAAATCTCCTGCAAGCAATACTAATGCGTTCCCAAATGGTCTGATGTTTCCACGCAAATCTTGCAATGATTGATCAAGAGCCTCGAGCGATTTTTTGTGTGCCATTGTACATTCATCCCAAATAATAAGTTTGCCTTTCTGCAATACTTTTCCCATGCCGGATGCTTTGGAAATGTTGCACGTGGGAGTTTCAATGAATTGCATTCTCAATAGCAATTTCAAAGCGGAATGTACAGTTCTTCCACCTGGTAGCAACGTCGCAGCTATACCGGACGGCGCAAGAGCTAATGCTATGTCATTTTGGGATCGAATTGCTGCCAGAATCAATCTAATTAGGAACGTTTTACCAGTTCCTCCTCGCGCCTCTAAGAAGAAGATTTCTCCAACCCCGTTATTGACAGTTTGCATTATTTGATCGTAAATGCCTTTTTGCTCAAGCGTTAGCTTAGGAATATTTGATTGCACATACGACAAAAGAATGTTGTAATATTGTTCACGACGTAATTCTACATCGAACGAAGCATCAGCAAATCGATTCGGTGATGGCATTCCCAATTGATTGAGAACTTTGTTCGCGATTTCTAATCACAGATCTTCAATCATTATCAACGCTTCGTTGTAGATTTCTGCTGTGAAAACCATGTTCATATTGGAATTTTCCTCGCGTATTCGACGGTAAATATCTTCAGCCATGTGCATTCTCTTAACTCTTCGATCGTCTTTTATTGTCTAGAACGATCTGCGTACTTTATGACCTGTGGGGACTGCTGATAGTGGGGTTGCACCCCACCGTGACAAATTTCTGTTCTGAGGGGGAAGGGAAAGACATTTCTCGTTTGCGGTAAAATATTTAGCATAACGTGTTTTAAAAAAAGCATGTTTATACCTGTCACAGGTGTGGCATCTATATAAAAGGTATATAATAGGTATACACTCACGTATTCGAATGCAACGTTGTGTCATAATTTCAAAGAAATCGGTGAAGAACTTCCGGAGATTTGAGGTTTTGAACAAACGAACATTTACATATATATATATATATATGTGTGTGTGTGTGTGTGTGTGTGTGTGTGTGTGTGTGTATATATATATATATATATATATATATATATATATATATATATATATATATATATATATATATATATATATATATTCTTTCTTGGGACCGTATCCTTGGGACACATGCTATCCCACCCCGTAAGGAAAAGGTTAATTCCATAAATTCTACTTCATGTCCTCGTATAAATCCTTCACCAAGTGGTATTCCCCAATTATCTACTAGTGCTTATCCTAACTCATCTGATAATGTAATTTCTAATCCATCTAAATTATTGTAAATTATTGAAGAATATAGTGATGTTTTTGAAGGTGTAGGTCGTTTACCTGGTAAACATAAAATTGTTTTGCATGAAAATGCAACACCTGTCATAGCTGCTACTCGTAAAATACCATTAGCATTACAAAATACAGAAAGATGACTTACTTAAAGATGAACTTTTAACAATGGAACAGGATGGCATAATAGAGAAAGTTACAAAACCCACCGATTGGGTTAATCCCATTGTTGTAGTTCCTAAGAAAGATGGCTCATTAAGAATCTGTTTAGATCCTCGTCCCCTTAACAAGTATATTAAAAGACAACATTACCAAATTCCCTCACAAGACCAACTGTTGTCAAAGCTCAAGGGTTCTAATTTTTTTCTCTTATTGATGCAAAAAATGCTTTTTACCATATTCAATTAGATGATAAAAGTTATGATCTTTGTACCTTCATCACACCATTCGGTAGATATCGTTTGGGCAATGGATAACATATTTGAAGATTGTCCAGATATTGCTCCCTATTTTGATGATATTTTGCTATACAGTAAAGACTTGGATGATCATTGTAAAAAGTTAAGGAAAGTACTTGAAATTGCTAGAAAGAATGGTCTAAAGCTTAATAGAGACAAGATCAAACTTGGTGTTTCCCAATTACTGTACTTAGGTCACATAATTTCATCAGAAGGTCTTTCTCCTGACCACAAAAAAATATCAGCTACTGCTGATTTTCCTGTGCCAACA